>CAUYPK010075923.1:0-24501 GCA_963574355.1 Loris lydekkerianus
TCTATAAATGTAATTCAACACATAAACAAACTTAAAAATAAGGACCATATGATTCTTTCAATTGATGCAGAAAAAGCTTTTGATAATATCCAGCATCCCTTTATGATCAGAACACTTAAGAAAATTGGTATAGAAGGGACATCTCTTAAACTAATAGAGGCCATCTACAGCAAAGCCACAGCCAATATTGTATTGAATGGAGTTAAATTGAAATCATTTCCACTTAGATCAGGAACCAGGCAAGGTTGCCCATTGTCTCCATTGCTCTTTAACATTGTAATGGAAGTTTTAGCCACTGCAATTAGGGAAGAAAAGGTGGTCAAGGGTATCCACATACGGTCAGAAGAGATCAAACTTTCACTCTTCGCAGATGATATGATCGTATATCTGGAAAACACTAGGGATTCTACTACAAAATTTGTAGAAGTGATCAAGGAATATAGCAATGTCTCAGGCATCCACTCAGTTTTTAAAGTTTCAATTATAGTAGTTTTAATTCTACAGTTTCCATTTGGTTCTTTCTATCTCCTATTTCTTTGATGAAGCTTTCTACTTTTTCATTTGTTTTAAGCATGTATAATTGTGTCTTTTGGTGGTTGCTTAGAGTAAAGTGGTTATTAATTAAAAGCTTTTTGTTGAACTAGAGCACCGCTTTCTATTTCCTTTGATTGAAGAGCACAGGCTTTGTTGGGCTTTTTTGGTGTTTCTGGGTTACCATTTTCTCTAGCTCTAAGTCTGGGATATAAAAGGCCAAAAGAAACCCAGGAAATTTACCATCATGTTATTGCTTTGTTCCCAAGATCCCTAGCCCATCTACCTTCTTCTATTCACCTTTCAGAGTCTTTTTACATTTACTAAATATATAAAGTACAGGGTTTTCAGTTGTACATAGTGGGAAGAATAGGGAAAAGCATGTTTACTCCATGTTGCCAGAAGCAAAAGTTATCTGGTGTTGAAATTTGTAAGAAAGTTTTCTAAATTTATTGAAATGATCTTTTTTTTTTTTTTTTTTACTTTTTGATATATTGTGTTGAACTGTTGATATGTTACTGCTCATTAACAGATGTTCTAAAATAAATAAATAGGCCAGATGTGGTGGCTCATCCCTGTAATACTAGCACTTTGGGAGGTGAAGGCAGGAGGATTGCTTGAGGTCGGGAGTTTGAGACCTGCCTGGACAATGTAGTCAGACCTCATCTTTCAGAAAAAAAAGAATACAAAAATTGGCCAAGTGCGGTAGCCTATGCCAGCTGCTCAGGAGGCTGAGGCAGGAGGATCGCTTGAGCCCAGGAGTATGAGGTTGTGGTAAGGTATGATCATTCCACTGCACTGTAGCCTGGGTGACAGGGCAAGTCCTTGTCCCAAAAATAAATATATAAGTAAATAAATAGTAGTAGTGTTTTTTAAAAGATGTATACAATAGATTATGGGAATATTTGTATGCAAATTAAGTAAACTTTTAAAAAAAGAAGTCTTGTATATTTACAAGTGTAATGGTCAGTTATGTACAAAATAACTTACATAAAACTTATTCTCTAATTCTAAAAGAATCATTGGCATATACAGTAATGTAAAGAGGACTGGTTATTATCAGATTTTTATGTACAACAACGCTCATTTTCTTTTTATCCTTTTCCTCCTATCAATTTAAAATTGAATAAAATTAAAGTTAGAAGAATAGTGCCATTTTTGCTTACATAAGGTCCTTATTAAAATGGCAAACTGATTCTTAAAGTTGCTCAGAGCAAAAATTTTGGAGTCCTTAATTCCTCTCTTTTTCTTTGCATGATTCTCTCTTTAGCTACACACCGACATGTCTTGTTCTTACTTTAAGTCTTCTTTGTCCCTTAGCACCAGCACCATCTCCCCCCCCAACCCCCGTACAAAACAGAGCTCGCTCTCCCTTTCTTCCTTACTTGGCTTTATCTTTTTTTCTCCACTTGTCCCTATATGACCCATATAGATATTTACTTGTTACGCAAACTGTAAGCTCTATCAGGGCAGGGGGTCATTTCATTCAATGCTTTATCCTAGAACAATATCTGGCATTTTGTGGGGACTCAATATATATTTGATGGATGAAATTGATAAAAGTATGGAAAATACAGTATGTCAGTGGCTTACTAAAGACAGGCTTGTCTCTGTGCTTTCCATTCTAATTAGTTATTCTTACTTCTTATATTGTTTCATCTTGACGTGAAGGAGCCAAAACTTACTCTCTATAACACATAGAATTAAGTTCCTTAATAAAAGAGATGGACCAAAATGAAGATTTGTCTCCACCCTGATATGATCTGTATTCTGGACTGCAATCGTGGCATGCATTGTGGACAGTATGCTAATGAAGGGCATGTGAGGAATGCACGGGGAGTTTAATTGCGAGTCACCACTGCAGTTGAGTCCAACCTTTCTGCCTAGAGCCATTCATCATGAGTGACAGCCAAGAGAGGAGGAGCAGCAGATACTTCCACAGATCACCCTCCTCTCTACCCGCCTCAGCCTGTCATTCAGTTTACAGTCCTCTTTGTTGGCTGCACTCATTCCCAGAGGATGTATTTATCACCATGGAAAAAAAACCAAGTGACATCAGCAGCAGCACTTACAACTCTGTGCCGTGATCCAATAAATAATGTGTGCTCAATGTGTGGAAATGTCGGAGCAAGCCCCTGATGTTACCAGAACCAAGCATGGTTATCAAGCCTCAGCCTTCCCTGGAGCTGGTTAGATGTGCAGGATCTCTGGCCCCACCTAGACCCACTCTTGAGAAAGATTCCTAATGACTCGTGTGGACACTGAAGTTGGAGAAGCACTCACCTGTAGAAGACTTGACTGATGCCTAGCCTACAGCCACCATCTCTTTAGGACATGATTTAAGACCATAATATCACAAACAGAGTTCAAATAAAGCTAGTAAACAAAGCTTTTCACCCAGGGGATGGAATAGAAACAGAAGTTAAATTAGCACATTGAATTGGCCTACATCGGCACATGGTTTTCAAAGCACTTATGTTTAAGTCTCTGTTCTCTGCAAAATTAGCAGTTTCATTCCTGTTTTCAGCAGAGTAAATCGATGTTCAGAAAATTGAACTGACTCTTCCAATTGGAAGAGTTGTCAGGTGGAATAGAGACTGCTGGGACCAATCTTTGGACTTCACCTCCCAATACAGTTCTCTTCACAAAATCTTAAGGTTTTAAAAATATCAGCCTTCCTTCCTTCCTTGTTTCCTTCCTTCCTTCTTTCTTTCCTTCCTTCCTTCCTCCCTTCCTTCCTCCCTCCCTCCCTCTCTCCCTTCCTCCCTTCTTCCTTTCCTCCCCTTCCCCCCTCTGTCTCTTCATTCTTTCTTTTCTTCCTCCTTCTCTCTTTCTCCCTCCCTCCCCCTTTTCCTTCCTTCCTGCTCTCTCTCTCTGTGTCTTTCTTTTGTAAATGGTGGATGATACATAGCTGGTCACAGTAGGTATATTGTCTTTTTTGACTGAATCCAACATTCCTTTAACATGGTGGAGCTCTAAACAGAAAACCACTCTTCGATGACCCTTGGAAAATTATTTATTTGAATCTATGAATAATAGATTCCCCTGCTTCTAGCGACTGCTCATTACAAAATTTGGTTAATATTATATAGATATAAACTAAGTGCATATTTAGGATCAACCAAGTGAGTACTTAGCATCGTAGCAATCAATATAGAAATCCCTAGTTAAGTGGCACTGCTTAGCTTTGGCTTATGTCTTAAATATGTATTAATGTTTAGGAATGTTTGTGTCCTTACAAAGAAAGACATTTAACATAATTTGGGGAGGAGAAATAGATTGCAGGGATTTGAGAGGAGCGAGGAGCATATCCACTGGTTTCCTAAAAAGATTTTTATTTATTTATTTACTTATATTTTTGTAGAGACAAGAGTCTCACTTTATGCTAGAGTGCTGTGGCATCACACAGCTCACAGCAACCTCCAGCTCCTAGGCTTAAGCGATTCTCTTGCTTCAGCCTCCCAAGTAACTATAGGTGCCCGCCACACACCCAGCTATTTTTTTGTTGCAGTTTGGTTGGGGCCGAGTTTGAACTCACCACCCTTGGTATATGGGGCTGGCACCCTACCCACTGAGCCACAAGCACCACTCTCCTAAAAAGATTTTAAAGAGATAACACCATACTGTTTCTATTTGACTTGAGGTGGGCAGGGTGCATGGAAAATTATACACATGCATGCACATCCTTCGATCCAAATATCTACTTCAACATTTTTTCCTTGGAGCCTTTTATGAAAAGTCCTATACACTTTAGCTAATATCGCTGTAGAATCTGTGAAGACTGACGATAACAGCACTGAATGGATTATACTCCTGGAAGCAAAATTATCAGTGATTAAGACAGAATATACTTAGATAAGCTGCAGAATGTCATCAAAGCTTGCATTTTTAAACCCTTCCAGTATTTTTCTACAGATTCTTCGCTAAAAATAATGGAAGAGCTGAAGGCTTTAAAAGCTTTTCACTCTTGCACAAACTTCACATGAAATGACTGTTGAGGGTACACAAAATATTAAATGTAACGGATTTTACACGGTTTGTTTAAGTGTCAAAAACCAGTCCTGTTTAGGAATCTGAAATCCAGTTTCTAAAGAATACAACTTGGGTAGCCTCTGTGCTCCCATCAACATACCAGAGGGCCATAAGTTATAAAATATGGCTCAAGAAATAATAGTTGATATTTTGTACATGCACTCAGAGGTCTCAAGGGCCTAAGCAATATATAGGGTCGACACATAGGCACATCATGTGAGTTCTCTATACAATCTGTATTCCATCAGCCATTTTCATAAGCAATCGTTTAATTAAAAAATGGAGCACTACAGGAGGCTCATAGCTTATTGCCATTATTTAATATTTGTTTTATGACCAGCAAGGAAGGGCTTGTGGGAACCAGCAATTTTTCTCTTGGGGAATAGATACGATCAGAACCATCAACCCCAACCCTACATAAAACAGCATCTAAATCACATTTATCTCCCACCAGAGAGCCAGAAACACAGTGACTGTGTCTCCAGAATTAAAAATTAATAGCCATAAAAGGGACTATAAAAGGGGTGAAAAGGATGTAGGTTCATAACAATATGTAGGGAGCACCCACAGGACCATTTATTTGCATTTTGAAATTGGAGAGTTACAAAGATGGTCAATTCTGTTATAGCAGCTTTTAAATATAAAGGGCTTGCTTGCAAAAACCAACTTGAACTCGGTTAAACTTTATTTTTAGCCTGAATTTATAGATTGACTGATAGTGATATGTAACCAGATAGTTGCAAAACTCTTTATTTTGTAATGCTTGAATAAAACTTTATTGTAATAATAAGACTTTTTGTTCCAATTTTGCAGTTATATGTGAAATCAAATATTGACTTCATCCTGGGGGAAAAACTCCTTTGATATTGAAATGCAAGTAATGCAATCATAATATTTTCTAATTCATTTCATAACATATTTGTACAAGTGATTTATTTATCCATCTGGATATGTGAATATTTTCACCATGCTACGTTTTTGAAGGAAAAAGTCTAGGAATTAGGTCTACCATATTCAACAGGACAATTGATTTTCTGTGCTGGTCACAGTAAAATGAATGATATTTCACCAAATGAAATTTCTTGTTAAGTTTTATATGAAAAGAATTATACTTTACATTAATATATACTCACATTTATTTTCTAGCAATTTATATGCTTTGGAATTTTAGGAGATTTTTGTTGAATGAATAACCATCCTATACATTTCTCTCTCTGCCAGTGAGGGCAATCTGGCAGGGTACTAGTCCTTCCAATTGGCAGATAAAGAGTGTGAGCAAAGACTGGTTAGATTTTTGCCAACATCGTAATTTTAAACTGTGACATATCTCAGTTTTAGGTAAGTCTTAACTTAAAGACATATCTTAAAGTCTCTTTGGATATGTCTTTAAACTTTCTCTTTGTTCTTCCTAAATAAAATTTCTCTTTTACACCGAAACCTGTGAAGGTCACTTTGCTCTCCATTCACGCTGCCTGTCCAGTTTTATTTTCAGTTTCCTTTCATTTATGCTTTCAATTACCTTTGTGCCTTGGTTGAACTTTCTAGCTCAGTAGAGTAATCAAACCAGGTCAATTAGGTTCAGGGAATCAGGATCCCTGATCCCAAGAAGACCTTTTCCCTAAATTAAAAAAAAAAAAAAGTTTAAGGAAGCCAAATTTCTTAAAAGAAGACCTATAAATGGCCATCAGATATACGAAAAATGTTCAACATTCCTAATCATTAGAGAGATGCAAATTAAGACCACCATGAGATATTATCTAACACCTGTCAGAGTGACTATTATCAAAAAGACAAAATAACAAGTACTGGAGAAAAAAATGGAGAAAAGGAAACCTTGTACACTGTTGATTGGAATATAAATCAGTATAACAGATATTATGGAAAATTGTTTAGAAGTTCTTCAAAAAGCTAAAAGTAGAATTACTTTCAGTAATTCTAAATTGTATGATACAGCAATACCAGTTCTGGATATTTACCCAAAAGATTTGAAATCAGTTTGTTGAAGAAGTATCTGCATTCCCGTGTTCATGGCAGCACTATTCACAATAGCCAAGTTATACAATCTACCTAAATGTCCATTAACAGATAAATAGTTGAAGAAAATGCGGTATGTATTCACGATGGAATACTATTCAGCTTTAAAGAAAGAAAGAGATTTTGTCATTTGTGACAAGGTTGATGGAATTGGAGAGCATGATGCTGAGTGAAATAAGCCAGACACTGAAAGACAAACACAGTGCCACATGTTTTCACTTACTGGTTAAATCTAAAACAATCAAACTCATAGAAGCTGAGAGTAGAAAAGTAGTTATCAGAGCCTGGGGACCTGGGGGGATGGGGTGGACGGAATGGGGAGATGATGATCAAAGGGTATAAAATCTCAGTTACACAAAAGGAATATGGTCTTGTCTTTTCTATAGCAGAACCTGGGAAAAAGTTAATAGAGTATTGTACATTTCAAAATGCTAAGAGAATAAATTTCAAATGTGCTTACCACAGAAAATGTTAAATTTTGGAGGTGATGAATATGTTAACCAGCTTCATTCAATTATTCCACATTGTATTCATAAATCATAACATCACTCTGTGCTCCATAAATATATACAATTATAAATTGTCAATTTAAAATTTTAAAAAAGGCCCTCCAAAAAAATCATGGTTCTTCACTACAGATTGATTAGCACAGTTTTATAGATTTCTATGCAAAAAGAGAAAAAACACACACACACACATACAAAGAAACAAAGCCTATTTATGTGAGAACTAATCTATAATACAGTTTGTATGTTGAGTATTCATAGTGAGGCAAAGTCCCCCTAAAAAGACCCCTACAGTTTATTAGTCCTTACTGAAGGCATGGTATTAACAAACCTAAGGAAAGAATGTGATTCTCCAGGGGAGGTCAGCTCCATCCTTCTGACAAGGTTGGATCTCTGGATGAGTCCCTTAAAAATGCATAACATCTGACACCCCATCTCTGGGTCCACACCCACCAAACAACCCTCTGGTTCTAAGTGGGCTTCCTGTATAGATCACCCACCTGTAGCCCAAACTGGTGAGGCAACCGGAATCACCTTATCTACATCACAATCGTATTTCCCATGGTTCAGTTTTCTCGGAATTGAGAGCTTGACCCGGGTGTGGTGGCTCACACCTGCAATCCCAGCACTCTTGGAGGCCTATATGGGTGGACAAGACCCCATCTCTACTAAAAATAGAAAAACTGAATCCAAGAGTTAAGACAAAAATGTTTGAGTCCAAGAGTTTGAGATTTCTGTGTGCTATGATGCCACAGCACTGTACAGAGAGCAACAAAATAAGACTCTGTATCAAAAAAAAAAAAAAAAAAAAAAAAAGTTGAAGCGTCCTCAACAAACTAAGAATCAAGGTCTTGGTAAATTCACCAAAGAATGCCAGCTATAAAGTTTCTTGCCAGATCGTGGGCCCACCCTCTGTGCTGGGCCTGTCCATATGAAGTTTCTGAAGGTGAATAAGATCTTGATCATGAAAGGTCTTGGATACTAAGTCAACTTGTTTCATGAACATATTCAGAATCTATAGAAAACCAAAGTGTAAAATAGCTGTTAAAATGGTTCCAGGGCTAGTTAGTACACGAACATGGACTGTAAGCCAAACCTCCAA
This sequence comes from Loris lydekkerianus, assembly GCA_963574355.1. Taxonomy (NCBI): domain Eukaryota; kingdom Metazoa; phylum Chordata; class Mammalia; order Primates; family Lorisidae; genus Loris; species Loris lydekkerianus. The sequence goes on from CAUYPK010075923.1 coordinate 8,206, forward strand.
ACTTCTCGTCTACTTGTTGTAGGATTGAATCAGATTATGTTTATGAGAGCATCATTTCTAGCACATAGTAACAATCAAAAAGCTTTAATAATAGCCAGTAATGGCCAAGTACATTGGCTTAATCCTATAACTCCAGCACTTTGGGAGGCCGAAGATCACTTGAGGCCTAGAGTTTGAGACCAGACTGAGCAACATAGCGAGACACCATTTCTACAAAAAGTTTTTTAAAAATTAGCCAGGCCTGGTGGTATGCACCTGTAGTCCCAGCTACTCGGGAGACTGAGGTAAGGAAGAGGGTTGCTTGAATCCAAGAGGTCTCAGTGAGCTATGATGATACCACTGCACTCTAACCTGAACAACAGAGCAAGACTCTGTTTATTTATTTATTTATTTTTTGAGACAGAGTCTCACTGTGTCACCCTTGGTAGGGTGCCGTGTGTCACAGCTCACAGCAACCTCAAACTCTTGGGCTTAAACGATTCTCTTGCCTCAGCCTCCCAAGTAGCTGGGTCTACAGGCACCCAGCACAATGACCAGTATCCGGCCCTGAATGGCCAGGCCCCCTTCTTATCTAGCTATGTTCCCAATGTGGACCACTAGGTTGTTATCTTGCTCAGAAAACAATTGCTCTTAGGTGCCCCAGGGCTATTTACTTTAGCAGAAAGGAGAGAGAGAGTCTTTGAGGGTGAAGTGGTCTTAGAATATATTTTGACAAAGCTTAGCAAAGTTTAATAATCTTTAGCAGAGAGATTTAGCAAAGTTTAGTAATCTTCAGCAGAGAGACGCTGTGCTGGCGTTCTGCAGGCAGGAGAAGTGACAGAGTGAGCAGGTCTGTGATAGAATGTGCATGCTTCCGACTGCCTTCTCCTCCAGCACAATCCATGACTCTTACCACTGCAGGTGTAGAGACTGCCAATTCACTAATGCTCTCATCTTGCGAGTTTTCTCATGCTTCTTACAAGAGCTAAATCCCTCCCCATGCCCTTTATACCAACGTATTCCATTATTGAGCTATACGGGTGTCACCTATAACTCTCTCACTCCTCCTAGCCATGGGTCATACGGGCTGCTACAGCCCTGCTATTTTTTGTTGCAGCTGGCCTCGGCCAGGTTCTAACCTGTCACCCTTGGCATATGTGGCTGGCGCCATAATCACTGTGCTACGGGCGCCAAGCCCGCAAGACTCTGTTTAAAAATAAAATTAAAAAGCCAGTAATTGGTAAATACTTGTTTTGTGCTAATAATTTTATATAGTCGTATGTAACAGTTTGAAATGGGAACTCTTACTATTTCCATTCTGCAGATGACACGGAAGAACACAGCAATTAATTGCCTTGTCCGTGGTCACAAAGTCAGTAAATATTGAGGCCAAGATGCAAACTTGGGCTCTCTGCCGCAGTCCAGCTCTTAATTACTATTATTCTCTGCTCTGCCTTTTTCTTTTTCAATACCAGTTCTTTCTACTAAACCAAAAAAATCAGCAAAACACTTTTGCCTCTTAGAACCAAATCCAGATGGCAGTGAGAAGGGAAACCTCATCTTCTGTCACAGAACAGGGAGTTCTTTCTACTGGAGTTAAAACAATTTACTTCATCATTTTGTTTCATATTCAAGAGGGGTCTTTGATTGTATTTATTTTTATTTCTTTTTTTGAGACAGAGTCTCACTTTGTTGCCCTCACTAGAGTGCTGTCACATCATAGCTCACAGCAACTTCAGACTCTTGGGATCCCTCTTGCCTCAGCTTCCCAAATAGCTGAGGCTATTGGTACCCATCACAATGCCCAGCTATTTTTTTTTTTAGAGATGGGGTCTCACTCTTGCTCAGTCTGGTCTCCAACTCCTGAGCTCCAGCAATCCATCCACCTCAGCCTCCCAGAGTGCTAGGATTACAGGTGTGAGCCACCATGCCCGGCCTGGGGTGATTGATTTTAAACTTCAATTCTGGGGGCTTCCTCTGGGACACCTTATCCACCCCAATGGGATTTTCTTTGCATTACAATCCCAGTAAACTTCTCTTCACCTGATTGCCTAACCTTTTAATTTTTCTTTCAATTATTATTTCTATTTATTTATTTTGTAGAAATGAAAGTCTTGCTATGTTGCCAGGCTGATCTCAAACTCCTGACCTCACGTGATTCTCCAGAGTAGCTAGGATTACGGGAAAGAGTGCCACCCCATCTGGCAACTTTTTCTTTAAATTAATAAAGAAATACATGCTTATGATAAACCATGTTTTAAAACAGTATGACAGGATATAAAATGAAAAAAAGACTATCCCTTACCTTCATGCTCCCCCCAGTCCTGCCCCACTGTTACCAGTTGCTTCTAGGTACCTCTAAAGTATTTCTAGGTATTTACAGCTAGTACTTTAGATACCTGTTATCACATCAAATATGATGCCTTGCCTCTGTTATTTTTATCTTAATATATCACACTTCATTACAGACATCTATAGGTCTATTGATTGCTATATTGCTTGATTTGAGTAGGTGCATATATGGAGCATATATGGCAAAGCATGGGCAAGAAGAAAAAGACAGAGAGAGAGAAAGAGAGAAAAACTTTTATGAATTATTTTTTTCTCTTGAGACAGAGTCTTACTCTGTCAACCAGGCTGGAGCACTGCAGTGTCATCATAGCATTTTGCAGCCCTGAACTCCTGGGCTCTAGCAATTCTTCTGCCTCAGCCTCCTGAGCTGCTAGGACTATGCGTGGGTGCCACCATGCCAGCCTAAGTTGTTGTTTTTTAAATTTCTGCAGAGATGGGGTCTCTCTAGGTTGTCCAGGTTGGTCTTAAGCACCTGGCCTCAAATGATCCTCCTGCCTTGGACTCACCAAAGTGCTGGGATTATAGGCGTGAGTCACTATGCCCAGGCAACTATGTTGACTTTATATAGAGTATGTTGCAAGATATTTTCTGAATATAAGAAAATTTAGAGAGAAGCCATTTTGATTTTAAAATCAAATTTTGATTTGATTTTGAATTTTGTGGTATAAATTTATTTTAAATGGGCTTTACATGTTGAGGAAGCATCATTATGCTTTCAATGTTCAGGGCATTAAAACTCCTAAACATCTCTGAATCTAATACATTCTTTTTAGCAGCCACACCTATTTCACAGAAGTCCCCATATTTATTTAACCAGTCCCCAATCAGGGATATTTACATTGTTTCTAATTTATGATTACAAATAATGTTGTCATGAACATCTACTCCACCTCTGTTTAGCTTTGCTTACTGGTGTGCATACATCAGTATATATGGGTACAAATTCCTACAAGTGCAATCCCCATTTTTTAATTCTGACATTTCCTTGACAATTCGAATACTTCCTATGAAAAAGAAGTGAAAACCAAGAATTTCATCCAAGAAGATCACAATATACATTAAGGTTCTGAAAAGAGGGTCAGACCCTTCTTTCATTGTCAAAAATTAAACCCCAGGAAATCTCGTTGGGAGAACGCAACACCTCTCCCGATCACACACAGACACAGGTGCAGGGGTCCGGAGTCCTCCCAGGACTTTGACTCACTATTTTCATCACTAGATACTATCACTACACACTTTCCAATTTGCGTGTTTTTTTTTTTCCCCCCACTGGACACATGTGGCCTACAGATACTAGAGAATAAGGGGAAAGGCAGCACTCCCCCATATCAATTGTATTTGTTACAGTAGACCTGGAGAGAGACACTGTTTTTTCACTAGCCTGTGATAGACACCATTAATTCGGAGCCCTGGGTGGTATGACAGCCTCAGAGTTGAAAGTCCCCTTACCTTATTAAGAAATTCTTTTAAAAATCACAGAACAAGATTCATTCAAGACTGCTGCTTGTCCCACCTTATGCTGAATTTTATTTTAGAACAGTCGTGTTAATGCAGGAGCCTCTGATGTTCTATAAGCCAGTATCCATCTCTACCTTAGAGAACACACCACTGTATTAACCAATTTGGAAACACATAGCAGAGGGCAGAACCTGGCTTGGACTAATTAATTTGTAATTATTCGGCTAAGGGTGTGTGAGTATGAATGCACATGTGCAAATATACTTGCCTTTAAGCAGCCACCCGGAGCAAGCCTCCTGTGTAGATGACACTCCCCTGGCTATGCAGCTAAGAGGAACTCTCAGGATCGTGAAACTCTTAGTAATTCCATGTCGCCGTTTTTTCTTACCCTCAAAAGAATTTTTCCCCCCAGAAATCAAACCCACTTTCAATTCACTCCTATTTTTTGGAATTGGAGAGCCAGAGTGGGCCCCATGTTTCTTGGAACATTTGCTATTTCAACAGAGCAAAGATGCCCTGGATCTCGGATTGCTCCATAGAGAGCAACTCATTGAGATTACCGGTGCCAGCAGTCTACCTGATTAGTTGCCATTAAAGCTAATGTAAGACAAATACTCATCCTGTGAGGAGAGTGCCTGTAACTTTAATAATGCCTGCGGGAATATGTCTGACCTCACACCTCCAACCCAGACGTTGTTTCACCCTACCCCACAACTTGCGAATTTCAATTATTTGTTCAGAGGGGCCATTCATAATTGCCTGGTGTAAGCCGGCCTTTAGGATGCAAAGCAGAAGACAATGAAAATGCTACGAGGGCGAATTAGGGCAGTAGCACTTAAACGTATAAATTAACCAGACCTCTTTTCACAGCTCCCCTTTTCTATTCTGAGAGGTTTTAGTCTGGTGACATCAAAGACAGGATTATGGGAGAAGATAAAAACTTGATCTAATGTCCATGTTTGAAGTCATGAAAGTCCTCTTCTCTCCAAGGCAAAATAAAACCCTCTTCATAACACACCCACCAACACACACACACATAAACCAAGGTCCAGGTGCAAAGGGGCTGGGGGTGGGCTGAGGTGGGGGAAGGCTGCAAGAAGGCCCTGGCTTCCTAAGGATGTCGCAGTAACTGAGTGTTAAAGCCCTGCATTGCCAAATATGGTAATAGATTATTTGTAGGCTTGGGCTGGCTTTGTTCTGCAAATTAGTATGGTAAGTCTTTCTTTTAAGTCCGTGTGATGTTGGGATGGTTCTTTAATAAGATTTTAACTAGGTTTTCCTTACTGTCATCAAAGACTACAACAGATTCTTTTCATGTGAAAGAAGAGTGATCTTTAATGTCAATGCCATTAACAAATATTTCTTTTAATGTTATTTGTCCATCAGATTTCTTCCTTGTAACAATACTGTAGTGTTTGTGTTCACTTTGCACCCATGGGATATGAAACATATGTATTCCCATTAAAGTAACAGGCTTAACCATTTTTCTAATAAATAGTTTCTTTGGGAAGGCAAAAATTTGTAGGAGGAAGATATACCGTAATTTGAAAGTATTGCCTTACTTTGTAATTCGCAGACATTGTTTTAGACGAACACAAACTTGGGCTCTTTAAAAATATATGCAGCTACGCTGCCTGGCATGATACCCTGGAAAATTTATGTTCAAAACTCTGCAAGCTACTGGCCCATGATTTTTAAAGCCTTTAGTCCGTTAAGCATTAAATCAGCATTCAAGTGGCTGGTTAATCTCCCAAGGGCCGAAATGAAGTGCGGTGGCCTAGATTGTAACAGACTGACTGCTAGAAAGCATCTCTGTAGTAGTGAGCATGGAGTATAAACAGAGCCTTTAGACAAAAATCACCCGGTGCCTCCTCACTTTCTCCTGTTATCATATTTTGTAGACTCAAGTCAAAAAAACAAAATAAAATTCTTGTATTGTGAGGAGGGAATGTAGCAAGTATCACAATTTTGTCTCACAACTTAGTCTTTTAGGTTCAACATGAAAAGTCCTCTCTGCAGTCTTAGCCTTCTGGCTGGGAAATCTTGTCACAGCTTCATCACTGCTCAGTTGCACATGCTGGGGGAGAAGGCTGCACCCTGGTGGCAATCCATCACACCAGGTGATACGCTCCATTCTGAGCAATGGCGAAGAGATCTTTGCTCTCCTTGTGTTTATCCAAGTTTATGGAAAAATTAAACCTCCTAGTTTAGCCAAAGGGTAGGTCTTTGCCATGTGGTAGTCAGTGTGGACCTCACCTTTTTCTAGAAAAGCCAGATTCTAAGAAGTGTCAGGGTGAGAGAACCTTCTCTCCCTCTCTCCTCTGGAGGTTCAACAGTTGTGTTTGAGGAATAAACTTGACAGTAGACACAATAATAAGAGAAAAGGCATACAAATGTGTTAGTGCATACACACAGGGGGGCCTCACAAAGTATGAGACTCAGAGAAAGGCCAGAGGGTTGAAGTTTAAATAGCATTTTCAGTCATAGAAAGAAATACGGGCTTGAAGACCCCTGGAGGGACTTGGCCACAAGCTGGGGGAAGGTGAGGGGTGGAGCTGCACTGCCAGCAAAGGCTGCCTTATAATGCCAGTGGAATCTCATGTAGCATCCCTTGGAAGAAGAGGCGAAAAGTCTATCTGGGTGAGTAGTGTCCTATGCCTGGAGAACTTCAGTTTCTTCTCTCTCTTCTTCTGCCATATGAATTAATCTTTCCTGGTTAATGTAGATTCCCAGGAGGGTGTTCATGACAACTGAATTATTTCTGGAGGAAACTTCCTTAGATAAGGGAACTGCAGAGAAAACCCTGAGCTTGGGGAAAGAAAAAGAATTGAGAGATTGGGGGGTAGGAGGCAGTCAAGAGACTTTGGTTCTGAGGTTGCTTCCCTAGTTCCAGGTACTCAGCATGCTTAGGTTCCGAAGCACCATGCTTAGGGTTGTCATTTTCTGAGTTCAGACAGAAGGAGACCCGGGAAGCCAATAGCTTAGAAGTCTGAACAGCCCCAGATGACTCACACCAACCTCTGTTTTACCTCTTTACGCACTCCCTCAATCTCATGTTTATATTCAGTTGTCGTGACTAGACTGGAAAGCGGTGGCATGATCATAGCTCACTGCAGCCTTCAACTCCAGGCTTCATGGGATTCTCCCACATCAGCCTCCCAAAGTGCTGAGATTACAGGTGTGACCCACCATGCCAGACCTTAATCATTTTTAAGTATACAGTTCAGTAGTGTGACGTATATTCACATTATTGTGATTTCAATCTCCAAAACTCTTTATATCTTGCAAAATGGAAACTATACCCATTGCACAACTTTCCATAACTCCCTCCTCCTAGCCCCTGGCAACATTCTACTTTCTCTCGGCGTGAATTTGACTACTTTAGGTATCGTAGTGGCCAAAGGATGTTACTCCTTTGTCCTCTGAACGTTTGCTGTAAAATCAACTCACAAAGGCAAATTAGTTAGAGAAAAGGTATATGCATTTTATGAACATGTACATGGGCACAACCACAGAGTGATTAGCCACACCCAACAGGGTTCAGAAGCTCATATAGACTATTTTGTTATTCCATTCCATTGACAGATGCTTGGGTTGCTTTCACCTTTTGGCCATTATGAGTGTTGTGAATAATGAACATGGATGTACCAATATCTGTTCGTGTTCTGGCTTTTGATTCTTTGAACTCTGTGTTTTTATGTAAACATTAAGATAATTTTTTTACGAATAGCAAAGTAAGGTGGCACCCATAGCTCAGTGGGTAGGGCGCTGGCCATATACACCCAGGCTGGTGGGTTCAAACCCAGCCCCGGCCATCTAAAACAACAATGACAACAACAACAACAACAACAACAACAAAATAAATAAAGGAAAGAATAGCAAACTAAAATAAGAACCAAGCCCCCAAATTGAAAACACATGAAACTATCGAATTGCTATCTTCGGATAGCAAAGAAAAATAATTATTTCAAGCTCTTTACTGAAGAACACAAGGCAATTAATGCAAGATAGCATGGTTAATGGAAGGATCACCATTGGATTATAAACCCATTAAGTGGAAAGATGTTGTGGAACAGTTTATGTTAGTAGTGACTAATTATCACCCCACGGATTTCAGTGTCACCAGTATAATCAATGATCAAACTCCAATTAGAAGGGCACATCTGGCATTGTGTCCTCCAAGCATGAAATCACTACCTATGAAGTATTTCTGGGGTGGTGCTTATAGCTCAGTGGGTAGGGCGCCGGCCACATACACCCAGGCTGGCAGGTTCCAACCCCACCCAGGCCAGCTAAAACAATAATGACAACTGCAACAACAAAAAAATAGCCTGGCATTGTGGTGGATGCCTGTAGTCCCAGCTACTTGGGAGGCTGAGGCAAGAGAATCACTTAAGCCCAAGAGTTTGAGGTTGCTATGAGCTGTGACGCCACAGCACTCCACTGAGGGTGACATAGTGAGACTCTGTCTCAAAAAAAAAGAAGAAGAAGTATTTCTGGCAAAAATGTTTAACCAAAATCTATTTGAGCTCTCAGACTTTCAGTTTACAGGAAATACAAGAGCTAGAGGAAGAAATTAAATGACTCCAAGAGAAAATAATTAAATACACACAGCATGTGGAATGTTCTACATAAACTTCTTAATAGTTTCAAAATTTTAATGTCTTTTTTTTTTGAAAAGGAGAAGCAGACGGAACTCTGAGAATAAAAGAGACCAAAGAGCTACAGCAACCAAATGCAATGCGTGTGTATTGTTTTAATGCTGGTTTAAAAACTCAGCTATGAAGAAATATTTTGGAACAAACAGGGAGATGTGAATCTAGAGTGGTTATTGTATGGCGTTACAGAAATATTGTTAACTTTCTTAGATATGTTAATGATAGGTGACTATAAAAGAATGTTCTTATTCTTACTATAGTATTTGGGAGTGAAGAATTATGACATTATGATAGATAATAGGTATTTCAAATACAGCAAAATACGTTAACATCCAAATAGTAGATACCTGGGTGTTGAACATGGGTGATGGACCTATGAGCTATTCATTGTACTATTTTTTTATTTTTTGAGACAGGATCCCTCATGGTGTCATCCAGGCTGGAGTGCAGTAGTGTCATCCTACCTTACTCCAACCTCAAACTCTTGGGCTCAAGTGATTCTCCTGACTCAGCCTCCTGAGTAGCTGGGTCTACAGATGCACACCATCATGCCTGGATAATTTTTCTATTTCTTTCTCTTTTTTTTTTTTTATATAGAGATTGAAGTCTCACTGTATTGCCCAGCTAGTCTCAAACTCTTGGCCTCAACCAATCCTCCCACCTTGGGCTTCCAAAGTGTTAAGATTATAGGTGTGAACCACTGCTGCCAGCCATTGTATTTTGTATATATATATTTTAGGCAGAGTCTCACTGTGTTGTCCTGGGTACCGTGCTTGATGTCATAGCTCACAGCAACCTCAAACTGCCAAGCTTGAGTAGTCCTCTTGCCTCAGCCTCCCAAGTAGCTGGGATTACAGGCATGCGCTGCTACGCCCAGCTAGTTTTTCTATATTCTTTCAATATTTTTATCTTCTCCTTATGTTTAATTTTTTTTATAGTAGATAGTTGAAAAAATAAAAGATTGATTGAATCAGTACAAAAGGAATATAGCGTGAACTGGGAGAGGCTCCAGGCTGAAATTTCATGCCGGAGAATGTCTTGGTTTAGCATGAAGAGGAGATTTGAGACCTAGAAAATTAATGTTTGTCAGATCTTCTTACCCCCAAAAGAGACAGGATTCAGTGATAAGTTTTAATTCTAGCGCTCCAAGCAAAAGTTTCAGAAAGAGACCCTTTAGCCTTTGCTAATTGCAAATTAATCAGCTCTGGAGTAGTGAGAAGGCCCCCTTCTTCACACACACCCCTCCTTCCTTAGTGTTTATGCCTGGGGCAAAAGGAGACATTTTATAAAACTCAGAGAAGCTCCTAAAGAGTATGATATGGTACTTAATAGTGATGAATAGCGTATTGGCATACTTATTATACGATCTACAATTATATGATCTGTATGTTACAGTAGTTAAGAGGAGGATGGAGGAGATAGGCTACAGAGTTAGACTGCTCAGGGTCAACACTGGACTCCCTCACTTAAGTACTATATGAAAGAGGAACTGCTCAAACCACTTTCTGTAAATGTAAATAAAGGTAATGATACAACCTCACAGTTACATGGGAATGAAGAATGATAAATAATGCATGTGATATCATTAGCACAGTCTCTAGCAAAGAGTAAGCCCCAAAATGTTAATTCTTATTGTAATTCTTACTCACTGAAGGGAAGTGAATACTTACAAATAAATAAAAAGGTAGATTTCAGTGGGATCTTCAGAACATCCATAGGAAATCAATTTTGGTCACACAGTAACATAGATCAGCTTTACTGTGAATTTCTTTCCATAAATTTCCAGAGAATCTTTTCAGCACAGACCTGGCACCAGCTATCCATCTCTAACATCCTGGGGGGACTGGAGTTACAACACTGTGGGGGGAGCTAAGAACCACAATGTTCTTTGTGACTGCAGAGCAGTGTTGCTCTGTTCACAACGTTGGCATCTATGGAGCAAGCTGTTAACCACTCTCAGTGGGAGCCACTTCAGTGCTCTTTCCCAGAAGTTAAGTTAACCATCGCTAAGTTAACTAAACATTTTTTTTTGTTTGTTTGTTTGTTTTGTTTTTTCATTTCTTGCCTGAGAGCATCTTTCTTTCTTTCTTTCTTTCTTTCTTCCTTTTTTTTTTTTTTGCAGTTTTTGGCTGGGGCCAGGTTTGAACCCTCCACCTCCGGTCTATGGAGCCGGCGCCCTATTCCTTTGAGCCACAGGCGCCGCCTATGAGAGCTTATTTCTAATACTTGAATGTTCTATGACATTTTGGTCATGATTTCACTGATTATGCATCACATACTCAAAGACACTTTTCTAGCTTCTGAAAGCATCTAGTTTTACTTAATATGTAAGTAATATGTGTGAAGTAAAATATATATTGTATATACATATATAATTTTATATATAAGATATACATTTAAAACACACTTATATGTTTAGTTATGAGTCATCATGGATGAGACTGGTGAAGGTATTTTGGCAGGAGGGAATCAGTTAGTCAAAATTTTTATTTTAAGGGTATCTTGAAATAAGAGACCCCACCCACCTTTACCTTGTCCATTAGCTTTTAAATTTCTGAAGATGTCTCTGATGGGTGATGAATCAAGAGATATCATAGATGATGATATAAGACTTCTCATTGCCAATAATATAATTTAATACCTTTATAAAAAATAATCTTTTACAAAAAGTTTCAAACTACCAAGAGTGGCAATTCTGTGATGAGGGCCCATTGGGAAGGATTGAATACAAATATAAAGCAAGCAGGACAGCTTCTTCATAACTGCCTCCCTCAAGAAAGAAAGGTATCTTCTTTTGATTGTGAATTACCCTAAAATCAATGCACTCTAATTGCAGTAAAATAAGTTGCTGGATTTGTGCAAAACACCCTTTATTTTCACCAATTATGGGTTGAGATGCAGGTTTATCTCAAGTGTCTTAATTAAACAAATGAGTTGAGTAGTGGTGGCAAACGGCATGATTTAAAAGTTAGTTGCATGTTATTTTACATACAATTTTCTTCTATCTGCCTTTTACATCACACTTAGAAAGCTGTTGGTAACTCTTCAACTCTAATAAGAGAGATACAATTACAAATGAGTTCATTATATAATAATTCTGGCCACAAATCCAGTAACACCTAAGTCAAAATGGATATGGACAGTGCCTAAGACTGTGATTTTTAAGCTTACTTTTGAAGATGCTCTTGCTTATCTTAAATCATAAGAACTTTTACTATCGTGCATTAAAAAGTTTCATATTCCAAACCAGGATGAATTCCACCAATTTCTCTTTATCTGAGTAACTGAAGGTGGAAAGTCTTAAGAGTGATAAGAAGCTTGTTTGTTTGTTTTTTAATAGATAAATAGGTAGTAAAATAAGATACATGCATACAGACCTTTCTGTTTGTCTACTGTACTCACCACAAAGGCAGTACTTTAAAATTCTGCCGACTCAAGCTTGGAACACTCTTTCCCAATATTTTAGGGTAATTATAGTTTCATCACACAACTGTGTTTTTCATTCCCAAATTGCTGCTGTGTCCTGTGAATTGTAGCTGCAATTGAGACTCTGGATATTTAAAAGTGGCGATGAGGAAACTCAGCCAATCTTCTTACTGCTGTGAACAGAGAGTCTATACTCAACATCTGCCATTTCGGTCAATAAATGTATTTTAACTGAAGATGGAAAGTCAATTTCTGTACAAAGAAGAATATCATATAATGCCAACCTCTTTAGAGTTTTAACTCCATAGTATTTCTATAGGTTATGATGAGGTCTGGATTCAGCAGTGAATCCAGAACGTTGGGAAAATCAGGCTTGAGAGAGTGCCCCATACACAGGTACACAAGTCTCTTCTGTCCCCTTCTCCCAAACCATTTTAGTGCTGGGCAAGATGTTTAAGCCTTGCATGTATCTCCACTGGAGAGTCCATCTTATGCTGGTCCATCTTACGCTGACTATTTTTTTTATCAGTGGCATAGCCTATGTGATGAGTCTTGAGTTGGAACTTCATCTACCAGGCAGGATTGCAATGCAGGGACAATCTTTGACAGGTAATTACAGATAAAGCAAAATATTATATCCTCCATAAAGTTCTCAGTCTCTCTACTCTGGACCTTCTGAGCATCTTGAGTCATGATATGACCTTTTAATTCTAATCCTTTCTTAAGTATTGTCCTGTACTGATGAATCTCAGGGTCCATTGCTGAATGATATCTGTCCCTCTAAGAACAAGGTGCTGAATTTCTCTGATATTCTATAGTTTTTTAGTGCAGCTATGTAATCTTTTCTGTCTCTGAAAGACTGTAAAGAAGCAAATGGGGCTGATAGGAATGATCTTCAGGGTGTTCTGATGAGAAATGTGGCTGGTATTTTTCAAGTCAGACCAGATTCCTACTTTTGTCTGGCATGGGGGTGACTAGCTCCAAGTGGCTCCAAGGGGTTTATTGTGTTCCCAACATGTCTCTATAGCTACTAATGGAAATATGACCTTGGAACCTTCCCAGGGGTGTTACACATAGAAATTTGTAGGGTTTTTATAGTATGAGTAGTTCACACTCATTGTAAAAACAATTAAGTAATATTGATAAGCAAATAGGAAACACCCTCCTGAAAGAAAGCCTACCATCCAGAGATTGCCATTGCAAACATTATGGTATATATGCTTCTGAATTTTTCCAACTCTTCACCTTCTTTTTCTACCAACATATCATGAACATCTATTAAAAAAAAGTACGCATTATTATTTTATAGCTATATAACTTTCCCTTGAGTATAATTAATAACTAATAGCTTAACCTTACTGAAGTTAATGGTCAAGTGTCTGATCAACCAACAGATCACCGTGCTTTCGGAGAGCTTTTTTGTTCCTACTTTCCTGTGGTCACCTTTCCAGTATTTTTTACCACTCTTGTCTAGCCACTAGGACCCAATGAAAGTTGGGAGGGATAGGTTTTTAGAAACTTTTGTCAAAATAGGACAAAAATTAATGTACCCTATTGAACTATTGTAGCGTTAGTCTTTTTTCTATTTTCCATCTTAAGTTATGCCCTGCTAACTTGTCCAGTTAACTCACTAGGAATATTACACGAGCATAGCTCAAATAGTCCAACACCAACAATAGAAATGTCCCAAGTTTGAACATTATTAGGTTCCTATGGATAATTTTCTTAAAAGCAATAAAACTGTTCTCATCATGTTGCCAAACAGAAATGTAAATAATATCACTTAACCAATTTTTCCTTCTTCTGTTGAAAAGTCTAAATATCTCCTATCCCCTTTTCTTTATTTCATCCCCCCAAATTAAAATTATTATTTACAAATGAGAACCTCACGAGTCCCATTTTTTCCACAGTTCAATAATATATATGTTATAATTGCTTATAATTTTTGTCATTTTGAAAACAAAAACAGTATCTAGTGGCAGGATCTCTTTCAAAAGCAAATTAGGAAGCTGCATTAAAAAACATAAAATAAAATGTTTGTGTCATTTAGCTCCTTTATCACATTTTTGGCATTTTATTCCAAGGAAATAATTAATAGTAGCTAAATTTTAGGGAGTGCAATAATGTGTCTTACACCTCTCTAAGTTTCTATGTTCAAGGCTAAATGTTTGGAATGCTTTAACTCACAAGGAGTTATAGGAAATACAAGGAAAAACAACTGGAAAAAAGGACCTAGATAGCCAACAATACTGGATTCACTATCGGAGATGATGAAATATCGCCAGAGGGGAACACTTTATAATAGAAATGGTGGTTGTATCGTAGCAAAGAGAATTTTCTCTCCCTCTCTGAAGGTTCAAGTCTGCTGAAATGAACTGACAATAAATAGATTAACAGGAGAAAAGGCACACAAATGTATTAACATGCGTAAGTATGGTAGGGAGACAAAATATGAGATTCACAGAAGACCCAGATGGTTGAGGCTTAAAACCCTCCTATGTAGAGCTATGTAGGCAATTTTCAGAGAAACTGAGGTCAATTTGAATGGCTGGGGACAAACTTGCTCTGAGCTCTGGGGTAAGTGGTGGAAAGGTGTGGGGGTTGAACTTCACTCTGAACAAATGTTGTCTAATTACGCAGATATAGTCTCACAGGTAATCTTTCAGAGCTGCCCTCAGAAGAATAAATGAAAAGTCTGTTTTGATGTGGCAAAGATTTTTACTCTTTTTTTTTCTTCTTCAGTGATTAATCTTCCCTGGTTATTTGACGTGATTCCTAGAAAAGAGGCTTAAGACTATTGCATTTCTTTTGGAATGAAGTTTCATCAGTGAGAAAAGGAAATTCCAGAGAAAGCCCCTTCCTGCATTTTGTAGGGGGTGGATGAGTGGGTGGGCGGCAGGAGTCAAGAGAAGATTAGAAAGTCCTTGGTTGTGAGGCAGCTTCTAAAGTCTTCCTGTTTCTTTTCATTCAAAGTACTCTGCATGCCCAAACTCCAGTACTTTAGGGTATCACTTTCTGAGTCCCAGCAACTGTAAAAAATGTTCCATTGCTGCTGTCGCAAATTACCACAAACTCTTTAGCTTAAAACAGTACAAATCTCTAGGTAATAATACTAATAAAAAAAAAAAAAAGTACAAATCTATTGTTACAGCTGTGTATGTTACAAGTCTGACATGGGTCTCACTGGGCTAAAATAATTATGTCAGCAAGATTGTTCCTTTCCTGAGGTTTTGGGGGAGAATCTGCTTCTTTGCCTTTCTTTTCAGTTTTTAGAGGCTAGAGTATTATTACTATGCCTATTATAATGGCTATAGAAATTATGTGATAGCAGCCAACAAAATGCTTATTGTGTAATGTTTATGGGAAAAATATTATATGTTTATTAGTATTATAGTATAACTAATTTATAAGGCAAATACATAGTAAAAATAAGACCAGAAATAAACATACCCAATGCTAAAGTAATTTTTCTTAGATTAGAAGAGAATTGTAAAAACGTCTGCTGTTTACCATGCTGACACTAATCAAAGAAAGCTGGATAGCTATATTAATTTTAGACAGCAAACTTCCAAAAATTGTTATGTATAAAGAGAGGCCTAACATAATGATAAATGGGTTAAATGAAATATAATAATCCTTAATGTATATGCACCTAATAACAGAGCATCAAAATACATGAGGCAAAAATTGATAGAAATGCAAAGAAAATGGAATGAGTTCATTATTACAGTTGGAGACTCTTCCATCAATAATGATAGACCCTGGGAATACTTCTACACTGCTGGTGGGAATGCAAATTATTACGTTCCTTTTGGAAAGATGTTTGGAGAACACTTAGAGATCTAAAAATAGACTTGCCATTTAATTCTACAATTCCTCTACTAGGTATATACCCAAAAGACCAAAAATCACATTATATCAAAGATATTTGTACCATTGCAGCCCAATTCATAATTGCTAAGTCATGGAAAAAGCCCAAGTGCCCATTGATCCACAAATGGATTAATAAATTGTGTATATGTATACCATGCAATATTATGCAGCCTTAAAGAAAGATGGAGACTTTACTTCTTTCATATTTACATGGATGGAGCTGGAACATATTCTTCTTAGTAAAGTATTTCAGGAATGGAAGAAAAAAATATCCAATGTACTCAGCCCTACTATGAAACTAATTTATGGCTTTCATATGAAAGCTATAACCCAGTTATAACCTAAGACTATGGGGAAGGAGGAGAGGGAGGGGAGGGGAGGGGAGGGGGGAGAATAGGTGGAGGGAGGGTGATTGGTGGGATTACACCTGTGGTGCATCTTACAAGAGTACATGTGAAACTTACTAAATGTAGAATATAAATGTCTTAACACAATAACTAAAAAAATGCCAGGAAGGCTATGTTAACCAGTGTGATGAAAATATGTCAAA
>CAUYPK010075924.1:0-11109 GCA_963574355.1 Loris lydekkerianus
ATGCCCAACGTTCTCCACACTTCTGCTCAAGCTCTCCCCAAGGCAGCTCAACTGAGTGCCAAGTCCAAGAACACCAAAACAGTTCACAGGTAAGGCCTTTCCAGTTTGCAGTCTCAGTGCTGCTTGTACTCACGGTTGCCAGCATGATTAAGTGGATCGAACATGTGCAGCCACTTGCCAGTTTTCCACTGTTTTTGTCCTCCTCCTGGGGTCCAGAAGTCCCTTGCTGGCTCCCTGTATCCTCAATGGGATGATCATAGGCAGATCCCACCGGCCAGAGATGTCTGGAGTCTTGTCTCCCCAGGTTCCCTGTGCCCAGTTGCAGGGAAGCTGTTACTCAGCCGCCATTTTTAATCCAAATCCTTTCTTCTGTTTTTTAATTCATTCATTTCAACACTAATATAGTTTCTTTTTTCTTTTTTCTTTGGGCCTTCAGGGGTTCTTTTTCTAAATTTTTGGTGTAAATATCAAGTTTAGGAATTGTCTGTTGTAATAAAGAGTCTAGGAATAATCAATTTACATTTATAACTGCTTGGGCTATGAGATATTTGTTTTTTTCATGTCAGTATTAATTGGATATTTGATCACATGCTTTGATTTGAGAATATTTTAATATTTATAATTTAGATATTTCCAGTTTAACACTCATTAATCCCCGGTTTTATTGCATTCTGGTTATAAAATATGACCTATATAATTTCTACTGATTTATTTCTGGAAACATTTTAGGAGTGTCATTTGCCAGCTCCTTAATTGAGATTAAAAATAGCCACTCCCGTTTCCTCTCATCAAAGGGTTTCTACTTCAGTGCATTTACCACTGTTGGTAATTACATATTTCTTAGCTTGTTCACTTGCTTATTATGTTTCCCCACTATGCTGTTAGCGCTATGAAAATAGCAATCATAATGTTTGCTTTGATCATTGCTGTATTCCCAGAACCTATGTTTTTATTTTGAGAATGAAGTCAGAAAAACATCCAAAGGCTAGTAAGGAAGTGAGGGGATAGTGACAAAAAGGGCCATGGTTAATAGCAAACACACCCAAGAGCATGCCTTGAGGAGAAAGTCCTGTTAGCCATGAATGAGCAATATTAACACTGCTTGGTTCAGACAAGCTGAGGGGGGAAGGCTGATGGCTAGATTGTCTTTATATCAACTTCGTAGTAGGTGTGCTATTTCACTTCAGAGGGCAAGATGTGCATAGATCATGGATAAATTTTGTTGCTTGATTCTGTTTTTCTCTCTGTGTTGCTGCTGATGATGTTTTGTTAAGTTTTGTTACTCATTCTATTTTTATATCCTCTAGGTTACAAAACTGCTAAGACTGGAAATCGGTAACTGTATTGTGAATGGGTGTTTAAGCCTTCCTAATGGGGTCTTTAAAAATCAACCCAGCCACAGAAATTTTCCTCTGAGAGGCATATGAACTTAAAGGATTTATTATAGTCACCAGTCCTAAAGATAAGAGGGAAGGGGAGCTCTCAGGGAGCACAGGGCTGTACCAACTAGGAGGGATCCTGGAGAGTAAGAACCTGTGGACAGGTGTTTTTATTAGGGTCAGGGTGGAGTACACAAGCAAACAGAGGGAGGGGATTTCATTTGTGTGTTTGAAGGTCACTAGGTCACAGCCAGGGTAGGGCAAGAAGGGGAATTTGTGTCAGGGAGCAGCCTTATCAACGGGTACCTCGTCACTTGCTGGGGTGCTCATGGCTTGTTGATGGGAATGTTCAGGCATCAGGAATAAAGGAAGTTTTAAAATTTTACAATAAAAAACCCTATGACCATAGGTTACTGTTGCAAGCTTTTAAGAAAAGTTTTTCATAAGTTTGAATCAGTTTTCAGAGGTTTTAACAAAAAATTTGGGGAAATTGTCTTCAGAATTCCTAGTCTAAACCCATTTTAATCTGAAATCCACAGGTTTCTTCCTAAACTTGAAATTGTTATGTCGTTGAGATGAGATTTCAGTTAGTGCATCTATTTTCTCATAAACACACGTCAGTTAGAGCACTATGTTGTCGCTTTATTTAATGGGTGCCACAAGCAGCTTATTACCCAAGAAAATTGGAAAACTCATTTAATCTGCGAAAAAATTTTCTGCAGTGGACGATGTGTCCTTACTTGTGATCACCCTTTATTTGTGAGGTACTGTTGGAAATAAGTTGACTTCGGAACATAATTGTCAAACCCCTCTTTAAGGAATTACTATAGTTACTAATGATAATGACAAAACAGCTCTTTTATTTATAGGGTTTTTCCTCATGGCATGTGTTTCTGGTTAGTGCTGATTGATATTCTCATCTTTCTTTTCCTAAAGAATGATCAATGAGCTTCAGGATCCATCATCAGCATCGCTCCTCTGATTTCCACTTCTCTAAAGTAGAATTAGGTGGCCCTGCTCCTTTTCTTTCACCAAAAACTATTCATATCTTTTCAAATCACTATTATCTACTTTTTGTAATTACTTGTGCACCTATTAATCTTCCCTGGGGGACTTTGAACTCCCTGATAACAAGAATCTTCATTATTCATTTCATAGGTGTAGCCCTCATGCATACCACAGTGCACAGTACCTAGGAGCACTCAATATTCTAATGCCCTGGGAAGAAAAGTAAAGAACAAAGGGAGTAAAGCATGGAGAGGAAAGGAGATAAAAAGATGCATATAAAAAGAACGGGAATGGCCAAGTGGTATTGTGAGCGTGGGCATGTGTCTGTGCACATGAGTGTGCCTCTGCGTGTGTTGACAAGTAGAAATAAGCTCATATATAACAAATTAAATTCATGAAAATACTGAGGCCTGCTCAGCCTCCTCAAATCTGTTGTGGAGGTACTATTCCTCCTCGAAGGTTTCTAGTCTTTTCTAAGGAAGCAATTTTTACTGTATCTGCCTCACTACTGTATGTTATTTACTTTCTTCTATCTAATCAACCTTCTGAAGAAGCAGGAAGTGTAGTGAATGGATAGTAAGTGCACAATAAATATCTGCTGAATAAATCTGCAAGTGAATGAATGAATACCTAACAATGAACGGAAACTCAAAACAGAAAGCGAAAGTAAAATCTGCTTTACCTACTTGGAATTTTAAAAAGTGCTTGAAATAATTCCATTCCTTAGGGAAGCGACTGTTGATGCTTCAATACCAAGGGATGCATTTTCTAAAACTTTACTAATTAGATATGAACAAATTCATCCTAATTGTTCTTTACGGTAACAGTGGACGCTTTGACAGCTGTGTCCCGGCCTACTCCAAACCAATAACTTTCTAGTCACTGGTTTGGCTTTGCTGTCTAAAAAGCAAAGTAGTTGTTAATTAGCAAGTGTGAATACCACCTGATTGACTTTACTAAATTAGATGTTTTTGTAGAACTGCCAAAGTGAATTTGTCATTAGCATTTATTAGACATATATGCACAGCAAAGAAAATCCCTCCAAAGGAGGTGAGCATTCTAGATTGTTAGTGGTATTAACTTTTTACTTAAAAATAGTAGTAACTAGAAAGATGCTGAAAAAATTTCCATAGGGATGAGGAATCCGTAACCTCAGGGCCACATGTTGCCTTTTGGATCCTTGAGGATAGCTTTTGGATTGAACAAATGTGTCCTGTGAAATTTGGATTCGATCAAAGGGCAGCACTTGGGGATCTGGAGGCCTCAGGTTCCCATCCCATAAATGTGCCTCATGGTTGTTAGGTACTTGATAAATCCTTTCAAACAGAATTCTTTAGGATTAATCCTGTCAGTACAATAGTTTTGAAGTTGAGGGAAGGTTTTCTAACTAGATTTATGATTCATTTGTTCCATGTACTTTTTTTTTTTTATGTGGGAGAATATTGTATGAAAAATCTGTCCGGTTGACTGTTGAACAACATGGGCTTGAACTGTGTGGGCACATGCATACGTGGAGTTTCTTCTACCTTTGCTACCCTGAAACAGCAAGACCAACTCTTCTTTTTCCTCTTCCTTAGACTCCTCAATATGAAGACAATATAAATGAAACTATTATGTAATTTTCTATTTTTTAAGACAGAGTCTCACTTTGTCACCCTCAGTAGAGTGCTGTGGTGTCATAGCTAACATCGACCTCAAACTTTTTGGCTCAAGTGATCCTCTTACCTCAGCCTCTGGAGTAGCTGTGATTACAGGTCCCCACCACAATGCCTAGATAGTTGGTTTTTTGTTTGTTTGTTTGTTTCTCTATTCTTAGTAGAGATGGAGTCTCGCTCTTGCTTAGACTGAGCTCAAGCTATCTGTCCACCTTGTACTCCCAGAAGATTACAGGTGTGAGCCACCACTCCTGGCCCTTAGGATTTTCTTAATAATGCTTTCTAGCTTACTTTCTTGTAAAAATACAGTACATAATACTGTATTCTTAACATTCAAAATTTATGTTACTTGACTTTATATTATCAGTAAGGCTTTCAGTCAACAGTAAGCTATTAATAGCTACGTGTTGGGGGACCTAATGCAGCCACCCACGAACACTTTCTCCTCTTCCTCCTCTCTTCCTAAGACAAAGACACAAAGAATCTCAGCCATCCCCCTGAGAAATTCATGCCAAAAGACCCTAACTTTTCAAACAAGCTGTGGAATATGCCCACCTTCTACTACCCCATATAAAAGGGGTCTCTAACTGCCCCTGGGCAGAGATTCCCTCTCTGTACTCCCAGGTGGGTCATCCTTTCCTTTCTATAAACCTGGGCTGAACATCTCTGCTGTAGCCTGCTTCTGGGTACCATAATTTACACTTTTCACTAAGATTTTGAGGAGTCAAAAGTTGTACACAAATTTTCAATTGCATGGGAAGTCAGCATCTCTAACCTCCATCTTATTCAAGGTTCAGATGCATTTGATAAACACTGAAATATAATTTTAGTTTTCAAAGTTGTTATAATTCACTTAGGCAGATAAAATACATGCACATATGGCTAAGATAGGTGGTGTTTTTTAATCCTTTCTACAGAAGTATCTAGTATCTTCCCCAAATTAATATATATGATCAATTAATTGCAATTACTCATATTATTTTGTAATCATTGTTATTCTATCATTCACTACCAGACCTGACTTGCCATATCATTCAAATAGTGAATACATTGGTTCCCCATTGTAATAAGCTTGCTTTCCAATTTCCACTTTTTTTCACTTATTTCAAAAGCCAACATTAGTGAGAGTATTTTTCAATAGCTCCTTCTATTTTGTTAGTAAAGTTGTTTCCAATTTCTAAAACAAATACCACTAGAGAAGCAACTGAAATGTACCCAAATCATCTTTTTTATTGTGGTTTTTTTTTTTTTTTTTTTTCCTTCCCAGAGTCAAAGCAATTTCATGATGCATAAAGGAAAGAGATGCATATTAGTAGTAGGATGTCAGGCAATGTTTTGTGAACTGAGCCTTTTGCTATCAAATAAATGAAAGGAAATGGAAGGGAAATTAAGACAAGCGTATGAAGGACAAGGATGAATAGAGACATAAACGTGATAAACCTGCTAAGAACGAATAGAAAGTGGTGTCAGCTGAAAACACACAAGTAACACAAACTTGAATGCTTAATGCAGCCTGAAAGCTGTTTGGAGATTTATATAGAACTGCTGATGTGCCACATTAAAGTTTTGAACTTCTATAATACCCAAATGGTTGCCCCCTAAAAGATTGCTTCATGCTTTAGTTGTATCACTATCATTCAAAGACATTTGCTACATTCAGTACTTTACATTATGACTAATCATGCTTAAAATTTAATTAATACTAAGCAACTAAAAGTTTTGCCTTTTTTTTTCTAAAATGAATAATAGGCAATTTCTGCTTTGTAGGAAGAAAGTAGAATATCGTTAATCTGTGAATGAGTGGTCGTGCTTTGCTGAAGAGCATAATATTTTAGTTATTTTCTTCATCATCCCCTATAATGCCAAGGTTCAGTATCCTTTTATTCAAAATGGAGATAATACCTGTCTTTCTAAGTTTGAGATAATGTGTGTAACCCAGGGAGTGTTATATACACAAGTATTACTATTATTATCACTACTACTTGTTTGCTAATTCCTTTTTTTCTATTGTGGCAAGAGCACCTAGTATGAGATTTTTCCTCAGAAAATGTAAGGGTGCAATACACTTCTTAATGACCATAGGCACAGTATTGTGCAATAGATCTCTGGAGGTAATTATAAGTTATTTGCTTAACTTATACTACCCACTGATTAATAACCCCTCACTTCCCCTTCCCCCTTGTTTGCTATTCCTTTACCCTTTGCTTCACTTACCATTAGGAACAGCTGTCTAATCACTCTCTACCACTCTGGAGGATATCATTCTGAATGCATATAATTATAAACCAGAACTCCAGAGGAAAGTGCCTTATAACTTACAAAGTTTAATGAAATACAAAAAAAAAAAAAAAAAAAAAAAAAGAAAGAAAGAAACTGCTTCTTAATAAATTTGGTATTCCTCTGGTACTTTGCAATTAATAAAAGTTTAAGTAAATATCCTTGCCTAGGCCCCTCGAAAAATCTGCAGAAATGATTATATGCAGAATATATGAAAAGACAAAAGCAGAACTTCGCACCAGTCTAATCCAGGTTGTAAAGCCAAAGTACACAATCTCTAATCTTGACGGACAGTAGAAAGTAATTTTAAGTTATAAAATTAGCTCAAAACAAAGGAAAAAATAACTTCAAGTGCAAAAAATACATATAAATAAAATGTGATTGAGCAGAGAAAATTTTTGATAAATGCTTGATTTTTAATAATAAAAGGAGAAAACTATTCTAGGAACGAGGAAAAGTATTTGTGTGATGTCTACAAATTTGTTTAATGATATTAACATCTTACTTGTGACAGTTTCCTCAGATAATTAATAGATTTTTTTCTGTATAGACCTCATCAAAAGACATGTCTTTTAACAGAAGTGGATACAAATGAAGGTATATTCCTCCCACAATACACACACGAGGAGCTTGTCAGCCATGTTTCCCTTTTCATATCGTGTAAACTTGTACACTGAAAGGCAATTTTAGGCAAGATGCAGGCACATTGCTGAGAAGCTAAAAAATAAAATTGGGAGAAAATAAGAGCACATGTATATTCATATATATATATGTATACACACACACACACACACACACACACACACACACATATATTTAAAGCTTGAAGCAAGCATGTCAACAAAGCAATAATAATAAAATGTAACAAGCACTGCCACTGTCTCTATAAGCAAAGCACAGCAGCACCAAACATCCTTTGACAATGCAAGGCGTACCTTCCAAGAAATACACAACATTCAAATACATAACATGCACAAGAAAATATGACAGAGAATCATATTCTGGTCACCAAGGCCATCTAAAAACTCACTTAATTGGTATAATCTCAAAGGTTTCTCCAGAGTGTTTATGCACGCAGTGATAACCTGTGAAGGGTCTGACTAGTAAGTTTGCCAACTCACAGAGGTGGCAAAAGTACTAGTTTGCCAACTCTTGTGACAGTTTCCTCAGATAAGAGGTGAAAAAGTGCTACATACCTCATTGCTAAACATCACCACAGTCACCTTCAAAGTACCCCTCTTGGGAAGCTGTGCACTGATACCCTTCAGAGCAATCAGGAACGGCCATCAGAGCTGTCTGCTGTCATCCTACAGCTCTGACAATTAAGTTCACAAACTTTCCACATATGTTGACATTGGCAGAACTGTGCAAACAACTTGATGAGGTTTCATAACCTTGGTATGTCTCACGTCTGCGTCCGTGTCGACATGTGATGGTATCTTGTTGATTAGCACTCATTATGGCTGTTGTGTGTTTTTCTGTGCCATGTGATAACAGTTCTGATGGTCATTCCAGAAAAAGAGTTCCAAAGTTACTTTGACGTATGACTAGGCATTGACATTGGTATATAGCTTTTCCAGGGGAATACTTCAAAGGTGACCATAGTCAGCAATAAGGTATGGTGTGCTTTTTCTAGGATGAGTTCATGAACTTAATTATCAGACCCTCCATATATCAATCTTTCTTTTAGTGCAGGGCAATTTCTTATCAGTTTGAGAGATGCCTCCCAGGAAAACATCTCGACATCCCCCAAAGGCCTTGCTGTTCTACTGCTTCTCCTCCATTGTACTATCAAGCTACAAATGGTCTCTACCAATGAAGAAGAAGGAGACAGATCAATCAATTTCAACCAAAAGCAGCTGTCTCCTCTCCCCAACTCACAAGAGAGCTGCAAAAGCAACAGGGTTACCAGTGGGAGAAAGCTGCAGCAGAGGTGAAATAAAATTTCTAACTATTCTGACTTATATTTCTTTCTGTGGGCAACTGAGGAAATATTCAAAGTGACAACTGTCTTCTGTGCACTTACACTAGCAGAGCTTTATCCTGAAGAAACTAATATCTATTGAGTACGTACACATAAATATCCTCAAAGAAAAAGTGGTCACAGATTTTCAATGCTTTTATACAATGGATGATATCCATTTTTCTACCTGTGTATTTTCTAATTCTGTCCCTAGCATTGTACAGCTCTGAGGAATAGACAGACACGTATATTCAAAACACTGTTAGAAAATGCTATAAAATGCTTCCCAGTGTTAGGTGTGTGTAATTCTAGAAATGCTGTCATTATTGCTTTCGAGTAAGATATAGATACAACTAGGCCTGTCATGAAAAAGACACAATTCATGGTAACAAGAGCTAGTTTTTATTTTTATTCATTCACTGGAAATTATAATATTTATTGAGAGTCTTCTATATGCCAAAATGTCAGAATCCATTACTGATATTGTTCCTCTCTGAGTAAAACACGTGCATATACTAACATACCAAACCCTGTGAAAAAATTCCCTCTACTATAATACATGTGTAATTCCTGTTATACACATATAAATGGTATCATTATTCTCTTATGTTAAAAACAAACCTACCTAGGTGTCCCAAGATAAAAATAAAATTCGCTGTGCAGAGAGCTAGATATTACACTCATTCATTCGTTCAAAATAGTTACTGAGAGCCTCTCATCATCCCAGAATAGCATATGGTCCTAGAGAATAGAATGTACAGGGTCAAAAACAGCTGGTCTCGTGGAGCCTATAGTGCAGAGAGATAGTAAGAATTTAAACCAGCAACTGCTATTCATGAGGGTATGTGCTCAAAGGGAAGAAGAAAAAGAGGCTACAGCAACACAGAGGCCAGTGAGGATGAGTCTGAAAATACTTCCCTGTGAATGAGATATCCATGTTAACAGGCAGGTGGAATAGGTTCTGGCAAAGGTTGCAGAGTCTGGGAAAACTCTAAATTAGGGCAGAGAAAGTGACCTCTTCTGAAAACACAGACAAAACATTGGATGGGTAGATTTAAAAGTATCAGAAACGAGGCAGAACACACCCATAGGGGCCCAACTAAAAATCATTTGTCTCATTACATGGAGTTTGAATTTTAGCTCAAGGACTAGTGGACTGAAGAAAATATTTTAATTAAGGTGAGTGAGAAGACCAGATTGGTGTTGCAACTAGGGAGCATATTTGAAGAAGGTATCCCTGAAGTGAAAGAGATTCAACATGTAGAGTATTAACATACTTATTGTCAGTGAATAAAGCCAGCTTAAGCTTCAAAAGTTCTAATAAGAATGATAAAAGTATTTGGAGAAGGAACTAGATATAAAAATCAGCAGGACATGGACAAATATATACACAGAAGATACAGGACAAATAGGATCAAAGTTGACAACCATCCAAATTGGAAAACCAGAAGAATGGGGGACCAACTAATCAGGAGATGTGGATTTGGGGGACCAAGAAAGAAAAGCTGCTGGGTGAGAATGCCTCATAAGACATCCAAATGGAAATATCCAAAAAGCAAGAATTCTATAGATCTGGAGTTCAGAAAAGAGCCTAGGTTTGTGATATAAATTTGACTGTCAATTTTGCATCAATTTTATCACAGAGGGAGAGTGCATAAAGCAAAACAACAGAGCCCTAAAGCATAACAATGTTTTTAAGAGAAGAGATGATCATGGAGATTATCTCACTTCAGGAGAAGTGGTGATGGGAGGGGAACAGGTATAGTTTTACAGAATCTAAGAAAAGATTTTGTTTCAAAAGGTGGAAAGTAATTTGTGCTATTAATTGCTGCTGAGTGACCAAGAAAAATGAAGTCTAAATATATCCACCCTAAAAGAGGAAATAACCAAGATAGGTAGAATCAATTCCAGGAAGTATATAAATATGGAAATAAGTTCAAGGGTATTTAAATATGGAAGTAGGTTCAAGGATAAGTTGGAGATGGAGAAATGCGTGTGAGTTCTTTTACCACGTTTGGAGAAGAGATCTTTTTCTGAGATAAGATACTGGAAATGAGAAACCTAAGTAAGAAGTAGATACTCTTCTGTACAATGATCTCGACCTTATTTTTGAAGTTGTCAGTTCTCCATGAAGCTCTTACTTTTCTACATATCTTAAAAAGAAAGGCACAGGTCTGCCCTGTGTTCTAGACTTTTTTGAAAATATTTATGATAATAAGCCTTAAATATTATATTTCTTCACAGAAAATGTCAGATATGCTTGATAGACACTAAAAGACATACGAGTTCTTCAAAGTCAGGCTTTCTCTTGGATAACACAACACACGTGCCATATAGGTGTCATCTGGCCTGTTAACATCTCCTTGTGCAAATTGGGGCTTGGGAAACTGATGCACAAAAATGCTGTTATTCTGCTACTGTTAGTACCATGAATGACAAAGTCCTGACCAAGAAATCGCGTGTCTTCTTCATAAAATTGTTAGCTTACAAGTAAGGTAAGCTACTGACAGTTTGATCATGTGCACTATTGTCCTGGCCTTCCTCAGAACTTTTCACTACTTATGCTGCCTAAAAACCTGTAGCGGGAGCTTTCTTTCTTTTTTTTTTTTTTTAATATATATATTTTTTTATTATACATAAAAATATGAACCACAGATGTGGCCCGATCCATTACCATCCCTCCACCCAAACCTCCCCCCTCCCTTCCCCTAACTTGGACCTTTCCCCATAGTCTTGTGATATAGTTGGGTTATAGCCTTCATGTGAAAGCTATAGTTTAGCTTCATAGTAGGGCTGAGTACATTGGATACTTTTTCTTCCATTCCTG
>CAUYPK010075925.1:0-65082 GCA_963574355.1 Loris lydekkerianus
TAATATCAGACTGGTATATTACGTGGAGCTTGTCGTACTTAACCAGCAAATCCAATAAAGCTAAATATTTTTTAAGGAAAAGAAATGCTGTAATACACTTTGATTTTTATTTTATATTATTAAAAGTAACATTAACTATTATAGGTAGACATAAATTTTATAATTAAACTTGCTGATTAATGGGTCAGGCCACATCTATGGTGCATATTTTTATCTATAATAAAAAAAAAAAAAAGTTACAAAATAATTCTCTTCTGAATAAAGATTTGCTTACGTAGCATTAAATAGTCAGAATGCAGGCACTTATCTGGATGTTCCTAATCAGCATACACAGTATTTTTTTTTCTTTTTTTAGATATGAGGTCTCACTCTGGCTCAGGCAGGTCTTCAACCTGTGAGCTCAGGCAATCCACCCACCTCAGCCTCCCAAGTGCTGGTATTACAGGGGTGAGCCATAGTTCCCGGCCAGCATACACAGTATTTTGAGAACACAATACCAGAATGAATGATTTAGGAGGATTTTTATATAAATGGTTAGTAGTTAACGTGGTAAAGGCAAGGTACAGTGTATTCTGATCCCTTGTGTGGACCATTTTTTTCTTTTTACTTTAGAGAACTAAATTGATGTCATTTATTTACAAGTATTCTGAGTTTGTTAATTACTGTTAATTTTTTTAAATGCCTCATCCTGTTGCAGAAAATATTTAAAGAAATTAATGTATATCAGAAATGAGTTACCTTTTCATTATCAAAAGCTATTAAATGTTATTTCTTAAAATATTTGCTTACTTTGCTTTAGTACCTGGCATATCAAACCATCAAATTGTTACTAAGATACACATTAAATGATTATAGAGATCAGTGGTAAATCTTGACTGCATTAATAAAATAAATTTGAAAAAATTTGCCCATATTTAGGGAAAAGTGCATTCTGTGTGGCAGGATATTTGTTGTTTTAGTCACTATAACAAAATACCTTAGAGTAGGTTATTTATAAACGTTAGAAATTTATTGCTAACGGTTCTGGAGCCTGGGAAGTCCAAGAGCAAGGAACCAGCAGACTCAGCCTCTGATGAGAGCCTCTGCTTCATGGCTGGCACGTGTTGCTATGTCCTCACTTGGTGGAAAGGAAAAGGTGCTCCCTCAGGCTTCTTTCATAATAATCTCTTTCTTAGGGTCAGAGCCCTCTGGAATTAGTCATTTCTCAAAGGTCTCACCTCTTAAAACCATTACCTTGTTTTTAAGTATTAACATATGAAAGGGGCATAAACATTCAACCATAGCATTTGAGTTCCAATCTCAGCCCTGGCAGTATTCAAATTTTTTTGTGACCTTGATGACATAAGTTAATATTGCTAAGCCTTTTCTTCTTCACTGCTAAAATGAGGAAACGGAATTCTGCCCAGGCTATCAAAAGTAATTTTATGATGCTTAATATTTGAAAAATACTTGCTAGGTAGATAGAGGTACATATTCATATATTTGGTACTTTTAAATTTTGTTAGTATTTTAAATTATCTTATGAAATAGTTCAATAGAAAAAAATCAAAGGACAATGTAACCAATGCCATGCACTTAACCACCCAACTTTGATGTATTATAAAATTTTGCCATATTTACTTCTAATCATTTTTATAAATAAAACCTTATGAGTTTTATAGTAGGTTATTTATAAACAATAGAAATTTAATGCTAACAGTTCCGGAGCCTGGGTAGTCCAAGATCAAGAAGCCGGCAGACTCAGAACCTTTTTATAAATAAAACCTACCATGGTTCCACTCTATTTCTTCTTTCCCTGGAAACCTCTACATTATTTTAGGGCTGAATTATCCTAATTTTCAGTTTTCCATACATCTAAAAATTTTACTTCAAAAACGAATACAACCGTTATGATGACTGTTAACAGAAGGACAGGCCAATTACATAGATTTCAAAAAACACTGAGTTTAGTCATCATCAAGAAGACCTACAATCAAACTCTACTTGTCTTGTTTGGTTCTCTTCCTAGATGTTAGTTGACACCAAACAGAAATTAAGAAGACATTCTCTAAAGCACATTTACACTGTAAGAAATATAATTCATTTAAAATATTTTTTATTTCAAATTAATATGAGGGTACAAATTCTTAGGTTACATTGTTTTCAATTCTAAGGTAAAGTTCAGGTTGTAGTTGGGCCCTTCAACCAGAGGGTGTGCTGAATGCCCTCACCTTGTGCACATTAGCTGAGATCCCACCAATTGCCTGTCCTCCTCCCACTTCTCCCCGCCCCCTTGCTAGGCTTTATTTGTGTTTTACCATTCATGTGTGTGTGTAGTTTTTTATATATTGGTTTCATATTAATATTGAGTACCTTGTATATTTCTTTTTCCATTCTTGAAATACTTTACTAAGAAGAAAGTGTCTCAACTCCATCTAGTTAAACATAAAATATGTAAAGTCTCCAAGTCTCCATTTCTTTGGTTTTCTTTTGTTTTCTTTCTTCTTTTTTTTTTTTTTTTTTTTTTTTTGAGACAGAGTCTCACTTTGTCACACTTAATGGAGTGCTGTGGTGTCATAGCTCACCTTAGATAGAGTGCTATGGTCTCATAGCTCACAGCAACCTTCAACTCTTGGGCTCAAGTGATTCTCTTGCCTCAGCCTCTCAAGTAGCTGGGCTACAGGCACCTGCTACACTATCCAGCTATTTTTAGAGATGGAGTATCACTCTGACTCAGGATGGTCTCAAACCTGTGAGCTCAGGGCAATCCACCCACCTCAGCTTCCCAGAGTGCTAGGATTACAGGCGTGACCCACTGCTCCCCACCTTTCCATCTTTTTCTTATGGCTAACTAGTACTCCATGGTATACATATGCCACAGTTTGTTAATCCATTCATGAGTTGATAGGCATTTGAGTTACTTCCACAACTTGACAATTGTGAATTGAGCTGCAGTAAACATTCTGGTGCAAATGTCTTTGTGGTAAAATGATTTTTGTTCTTCTGGGTAGATACCTAGTAATGAAATTTCAGGATCAAATGGAAGGTCAACTTTTAGTTCTTTAAAATTCTCCATACTTCTTTCCATTGAGGTTGTTTTCGTTTGCAATCCCATGAACAGTATAGAAGTGTTTCCTTCTCTCCACATCCACAAAAAACCCAAATAGCCAATACAATTTTTAAGAAAGAAAAACAAATCTGGAGCCATCACGTTTCCAGACTTCAGGTTACACTACAAGTCTATAATGATGAAAACAGCATGGTACTGGCACAAAAATAGAGATATCAATCTATGGAGTAGAATAGAGGACCTAGAGATGAAACCAGCCACATATTGTCATTTGATCTTTGAGAAACCAAACAAAAGCATGTAGTGGGGGAAAGAATCCCTGGTTAATAAATGGTGCTGGGAGAACTAACGAGCCACATTTAGAAGACTGAACTGGACCTGCACCTCTCACCATTGACAAAAATTAACTCTTGCTGGATAAAAAATTTAAATGTAAGGCATGAAACAATAAAAATTCTAAAAGAGAGTGTGGAAAAAGATTTGGCATTGTTGGCTTGGGGAAAGATTTTAGGAAAAAGACTCCCTGCTCCCTGGCAATTTCAGCAACACCCAAAAAAAAAAAAAAAAAAATGGGATTTGATCAAGCTAAAAAGTACAACTCTGGGTACCACGGGGTACAGCTCATGGTACCACAACTAAGGCAAACACACAGCCTTCAGGAACGGGAGAAGAGTTTTGCATGTTACAAATCTGACAAAGGGCTGATAACTGGAATCTACAGAGAACTCAAATTAATCAACAAAAAAAGAGCAAACAACCCCATTAATAAGTGGGCAAGGGACTTGAATGGAAACTTCTCTGAAGATGACAGATGAATGACCAACAAACACATGAGAAAATGCTCATCATCCCTAATCATCAGAGAAATGCAAATCAAAACCCCTCTGAGGTATCCAGTGAGATTAGCCCACATCACATAGTTCCCAAATCTGTAAAATATTTATTTTTAATCGTTTCTTTGGGGTGGATAAACTAAGAACAGAAGCAATTCCGTGACTTGATAAAAGCTGCAATTGTAAGCAAATTTGGATGATAAATATGAATATTTACTGTATTGGGAATAAGGTTAATATTGAAAAGCAAGTTTGACAGGAGAGAAAGTATCCAAGTTTGCAAAAAGAAATCTGTTTCTTTAAGTGAAAATTGGGGTCAGTAGGCCATAGCTCTCCTTGCTCCTACACGACTGAAATGAATTGAATAATCCAGCAGTAAATCAGGACTTGGCAAAGTGATGACACAATTTTACATGAAAGCTTGAATAAAATCATTATACATTAGAAATAAATATTTTATATAAGAAAACATGGAGTTGTAAATGCATGCTCACTTCACCTCAGTTATCTTAGGACAGAAAACCTAAGTCCTGTCCTCTCATGTTCATTGAGGAACTCACGGTCCTTTTCCCGGGAGCAAAGGTGATAAGCTTCATCTTTTGGTCATAGTCTTAGTTAATGCATTTTTCTATTTGATAACTGTGATTTCAGCATGGTTAAAGGCTTTTCCTTGATACAGTCAAAGCAATATCCAGCCCTGTATGTTATTCAGAGTGAGTTTACGTTATAGAGGTTAACCGAATTTTGGATTCCATTATTTCCCCCCGTGAAATCATGCTAGTAACTTTGTTAATCATTACTGTTCTAAGCAGTGTAGGAGGTGCCCTATACCCACTATCTAATCCTCAGTAACCCTTTGAGACACTCTCCTTTTTTTTTTTTTTTTTTTTTTTTACCATTTTATGGATGAGGAAGAGGCTCAAAGAGGTCAAATAAATTGACAGAATTGGCCAGGCTTGTAAGTGGCAGTTGTTATATGCCAACCCAATATCTTTAGGAATGACATTTTCAGGGACATACTGCAAATATATTGATATTCAATATAATACTGCAAATATATTGATATTCAATATAATAAATTTTGTGGTTTATGGCTTTAAAAAGCGTGAGTGGGAGTTGTGTTTTTAGTAACCAGAATGAATAGCACATTAAGCTTACTCCGTGCAGTCATCTGCCCTCAAACACACTCGGAGCATTGTGTCTCGCTGGCTCTTGAGGTTTCAATGTCCATGCCAGTAGTTACCCTGTGGAAAATATGTCCTAGAATGTGTATTTTATTATATAATTTTTATTTACATGTAGGCATATAGCAAACAAAGAGTCAATCTATGTATATTACCTATAACTTTGGTTCATGTGAATTGAATGGATTTATACATCTATATGATGCTGAAGCAACCATCTGATTCACAGAAGTTATTTGATTAGAATGTGTTTTTTGATACAAGCTCACACTCGTTGGTTCATTGTGTCAAGTTATAAAAACAGTCCAAGTTGTCATGTCCTGTAGGTTGTATTTATTAATAATGGCATTTTCCCCAGACTCACAAAAGGTAGAATGTATATTATGGTCGCATGAAGATATTCGTTTTATGTCTTTACTCTCCTCACATACATCGGTTCTCAGAATACAAGGAAAAGAACAGCACGACTGCTACCTGGTGATCCTTACAGGAGGATTGTTCTTACAGGAAGATGAGGAATTTAAATATCAATACCCTGACCTGAGCACAGTGCTAAGTTCTCAATATGACATGGCTCATGTTTGGAAGGAGACAGGGGTGGGCTTATGTCTGTGTCTGTATTATCAAAGTAACCTTTAGGTCTGTTTTTTCATAATGATGACATTTACACTTGGTTGCATTAATATGAAGTAACATGGATTGCATGTGTTAGTAGCTTCTTTTTAATTACTGTGTAAAAATGATACGTAATTGAAACAAAAAGCATTGTTTCCAATCCTAATTTTTTTTCCTCAAGTCCATCCTGTCAAGCTGCAAGCGTGAAAGTTATTTTCTGGTGGTGTGATTAGATTGGGGCTGAACCCTCCAGCTGGCAGGCCTGTCTGTGACTGGCGGCGGCCTGTCCCCAGTGCTTGTCATTTCCTGACATGCCTGACAGGATGGGGACAGCCGCCCCAGACAGGTTCATTAGATGGTGTTTTCTACAGCTGGGCTAAAAATAAGTAAATAAGTAAATAAATAAATAAATAAAAAGTCTGTGCTTTGTCAAGGCCCAAGCTGTAGGGACCCTTCTTGTTGGTTTAAACCAGGGCCTTGTTTTGACAAATTTTGATCTGTGCAGTTTTTAGATTTTCTGACACATTTTTGTTTCCTTCCCCTTTGGCCTGCACTTTATGCTCTCTGCCTTGTTGCTGCTTCAAACTCCTAACATAGGCTTCCCAAGAGAAAAAGAACCACATTTATTGAGGGCTTGAAAAAAAAGATAGTGCAGTTCTTCATACAATAGCAATGCTTCATCTCTCCATGGTGATCTGCACACTTGAGGAAAAACAACCGTGGGACTTGCAATAAGCCAATTACAAGAAAGTTCTTACAGTGCCAGAAACCTGCCTTCTACATGATAACATAGGATCGTTATTCGCAGTCTACACTGTCAAACACACTGCTCCTTGCAACTGCCGGAAATGTAAGCTGTCTTTATTCCTGAGCTATTAGGAAGCTGACAGTTTTCTGTCTCTGTTGATAGGCTTTGATGTCACGAAGAGAAATTACAGAAGATTATAGAATACCTGCTAATTAAAACCAGAAATAAACTCCAAAATCAAATTTAGAAATATGCTTCTATGTCAACTATAAGACCCCTTTAAGGTTAACTAAATTTACCAAAAACTGGAATGCATTTGAAACACACATAACATATGGAGTCATGATTTATCATTCTCGGCCCCAGATTTAAAATTTTAGAATAGAACTACAGCGTTGGAAAGGAAAAAACATCTTTAGCCAAGAAATTATTCTTCCTAAGTTGTACCTGTAATTAATTAAAAAGTAGATATTGACATGGTTGCTTTATAGACTCACGACCCATAGTCTCTGTGCTATGATAGTTGCTGAAAGCTGATGTCCACTGAGAGAAACATTTGATCTTAATTTTTAGCAAGTAGAATGTGCCCAAATAGAAGACATCTGACTGTATCTGCTTAAATCACCTTAGCACTACTGTCCGCTGTCTTTCCTTTCACGTGTAAAGATACAAAATATAACAAGGTTTGTGTCTTATATGCTTTGTCATTGGTGTAATAAATAGTGTTGCTGGAAAAAAAAAAAAAAAAAATCAAGCTCCTCCTTCACAGAAATCCTGGCCCTACCTTTCCTTTGTGCTGTTAGTTTCACTGCTTTGGTTCCCCGTCTCTATGACAACTATTTAAATTGGGATGGGCAACTGTCATCTGGAGTATTACTGAGAGAAAAGTGTTAGTGAGCACACTGTTCCCACAGATAGAGCATTTCAATATAATCCAATTTTAATTGAGCTCCAGAGACTTTGATGTGCTGCAGAAGGTTGGGAGAGAGCTATTCCAGGGAGAAATTAAAGCAGCCCAGCAAGGCTTCCCTACTCCAGACTGTCACCATTTTAAGTAAGCATTAGCGTCAGACTTAACCTGCCCCTGTGGAACATCTCACTTCTTTTTTCAGCTTTTCACTAATTTATTTTATTTTGCCATATGTAAAAGGAAAGCACTTTCATCTTTTTATATATGTTTTTACACCCATTGGATTAGGTTTGAAAAGCGTGTGCTGGACCTCAGATTCATCTTCTGCTGTCTGTTGGACTTTGCTTTGGCAGTTCATTAAAAAATAGAAAGTGGAAGAGGGATTAGCTCAAAACTGTCAGCTATCAGATGTTAAACTTTCTTTTTAGATACTACTTTATAAGACCCGATCTTGGAGCTAAAAAGTTGAAGGCAGTGTTATTTTTATTTAGCTTTGATTTACCATTGAATCTTAGTTTAATGTTTAGATGCTGGGTCATTTATTACAGGCTAGGATTTTTATTTCAAAATGTATTAAAATATCTTGTCATCGTCACATGAAAAATACGTTTCAGGGAAAGCTAGTTTGGAGCAGCTGAACGTAGGAACATCAGTTCTTAATGGAGAAACCAATAATCCTTTTTTTTTTTTTTTTAAATAGGGAGAAAAATGAATATTTTTCCATGTATATTCAAATAACTTTTTAAGTGTTTAGTAATATAATGTTGAACATTCATTAAATGTTCTAATGATAATAAAAATGACATAAGAGCACAATATTAATTATTATTAAATAAGCACTAAATATAATTCTTGTGCAGTCAAAAAGCTTTGCAAAAGGTATGGTAAATATAATTGTTACTCCACAGTAACAACGGGCGTTGACTGACGGGCGCTGCCCTGAATTGTACAGTAGTGTCAGTTTACTAACTTCCCTTAAGAGACCTCAGAAGAGTTGAAACCAACTTCTAAGGTGCCAGTGATTAGTTGTGACTTTTTTTCTCATTCTAAGTGTTGGTGTACATAGCTAATTATAAACAATGCTGCAGTGACTAATCAGGTTCATGATAATACTTCATCTTGTTCTTTTGGTAATTTATCCACAGAATACGTTTCTAAGAAATAACCTATGTGCTAGGTTGAAGGGCATATGTGTTTGAAATTTTGATAAGATCCTGCCGGCACTTCCTCAGTCTCTTGTACTATTTTGTCCTCCCACCCATAGCATAGTACTAGTTTTCCCCACAGCAAGCTCAGTGTTAGCGAACTTCTGGGCTTTTGCCAGTCTGATGGATGAAAAATAGTGTCTCCAGAAAGTTTCAATTGTCTATCAATGAGAGTAAACATGTTTTCAATCAAGTAAGAGCCACATTCACTATGTTTTCTGTGATTTATCTGTTTGAAGTTTTTTTCAGAGCAAAATTTTACCCCCTAAGTATCTGTAGGAGGAAGTTATTAATAACCTAGTAGGTTTGTCTAATGCATGTGGTTTTGTGTGCTAAATGTTCTATAGGCTTAAATATTATGAAAATTATGTACATAAGTATGTCCTTTCTCCCTGCTTTCAACCTAGATTACTTTGTTATTTCTCTACAGAACATCCTCCCAAATTTTAGTGTCTCTGGTTCTGAGTCTAAGCATTTTTTAATTTACCTACCTACCCATGAAGAATCTTTCTGCTCTGGCATAAAAATAAATAAATAAATAAACTGCTGGGTGGCACCTGTGGCTCAAAGGAGTAGGGTGTCGGTCCCATATGCTGGAAGTGGTGAGTTCAAACCCAACCCCTGCCAAAAAAAAAAAGTAAAATAAACTGCTCTCTTACCCTAAATTCTAACATAACATTACTTAAAATATAATTAGCTAAATGTACCATAAACATTATATTTGCCATATAGAATTCCATACCAGAAGGACTACATTCTTTTTAAGTCAGTTTGCCATGTGGATGTCTTCACTATACATTTTTCTTTATTTACTTAAACATGCATCTTGTAGAAGCAGACACTGGCACTCCACCGAGCCGTGTTCATCAAGTGCTTGCTGTGCGCCATACACTATGCAAAGCACCAGGAAAGACATTCCACATTAATATGAGGTTTTAGCTGAGACACAGAAATAACCTCAATATATGGAAAAATAATATTATCAGGTTCATTTACATTACCAGCGGAGAGCAAACCTTCAGAAACACATAGATATTTTGGTTTATTTATATTTTATTCACTGGTTATCTTTCATCTAAAGTAGTCAAGTATAGATAGGTTAATTGTTTTTGTTGTTAACATATTTTCTTTGCAGAAGCTCGTGTTTATGTTGGTAATAACAGAGCGGTTGCTCTATTTAAAGTCTGGGCTCACCCTTTTGTCTTTCTCACAGTAATCCTTGTCTGCCAGTAATCTTAAACCTAGGAGATGGCAGGGAGCTCCCAGCCCTGGAGCCAGAAACTCTTGGACAACTTTGCTATCTTTACATCAGCATAAAACACTCAGGTCTGAAAGATTCTGCCTCAGAAGTATGTCTACTCGCTATCCCCTCCTCTTCCTGTCTGCGGCCACCGTCTTGGGTGACACTTCACCACTTCCTACTGGCTTCATTCACATTTCTACCTTTGCCTTCTCCTGCGTTCTCCACACTGTTTCCATTTGCACTTTGCAAATGCAGGTTTAATCTTCTAACCACATGCCTCTAGTTCTCTCGCTGGCATCACACTCATGACAGCTGCCAGCTATTGAGGGCTAAGTTTAAAATCCCTGTCCCAGCTCCTCCTTTCTGCAGTGAGTGGTCTGGGCAGCCTCTCGCCTGTGAACATGTGACTTCCATACATACAGTGGAGACACCTGAGAACACTAACTATAATAGCTCGTTTAATTCTTTCAGCAACCCAGTAAAATAGAATCATTTTATCAGTATTACAGATCTAGGCACAAATAGAAAGGCTGAGGTCCCCTCTGTCTTGTTCACCAGTATGTCCCCATCCTCAGGCACATTCTCTGGACCCTGCAGATGCTCACTAAGTTTTGTATTAATGAGCAAATGATGCATGATGCTTACAGTGTTTGGTGAGGACAGAGAACTTGTTCATGATATTTAAATGAAACAGATAAATAGCAAATTCTCATGAAAGTAGTATTTTGCTGAAAATAGCCTTATAAGCAAAGAATAAAAAGTAAAGCAATGGGGGAGGGGAAAAAAACAGCCTTGGGGCATAACAGAAATGCAGAAGAGAATTTTATGGGACATCTAACCTTGGAAATACTATTTTCATTGCCTACAAGTTAGGAGGTCTTTCAAAGCTCTTGCTACCCAATTACATATATTTGTGAAAGACATTCATATATAAACAAGGGGCATTTACTGAGCTGCTTACAGTTATACTGAGCTGCATTTTTTGAAGTAAAACTATTATGGGAAATTCAGTAGCTGAATTATCTCTAGTTGAAGCACTTTTTCTTTTTTTTTTTTTTTTAAGATTAAACTTCAAACACAGCAGGCAGAATACTCAAAACCATCTAGAAAGTAGTATATAAGAACAAATTCCAGGAAATAACCAGACCTAATTGGAGCAATGAGAGACTCAGAAACAGAGTTTAGATCAGAGAATAATGTGCCCTGGTCATAATGGGCATAATAATGGTTCAAGGTCAGGACAGGGACTGCCCCATCTCTGCTGACCGAGGGTTTCACTGAGGTTTGGGTGGGGAAGATTGTGAGTTCATTTACTCAACACATCTAAAGACTTTTTTTGTTACTTCATCTAATACTCATAGCAAGACTATTAGAGTAGATACGATCATTTTCATTTTACATAAGGGAAAACTGTGTCTCAGGTATATTAGGGAACTTTCCTGAAGTTATTCAAACTTCAGAGTCTATGTGTCATCCTCCAAAGTCCAAGTTCTTACTATTACATTATGGCATAGAGATAATAAAGAATTATTTTTGTCCACTGAACTCAGAGCTATTGATACACACAGTTAGAATGAGGGGTGTTCCGAGGGTATCATTTATACCACCTTGGGCATATATATGTTAAAGAGCGACCCAATCCACAGAACCTACAAAATGCAAATTTCCCTGCATGAAGATTGCATTTCGTTTTATTGCCTGTCATGGGGAGGGAGTAATGCTGTAAAACCTCTAGCAATAAGAGAAAGAGAACAAATTCTCTTTGGTGAACCCTAAAGATGCACCAGTGAGTGCCCAAAGGTTCTCGGATTTTCAAGTGAAAATAGGCTTTACAAATCTGAACTCATATTTTATGAAAATAGTTTTCAGACACTAATTATCATTGAAAAAGAAAAGTCTTTACAACTTGAAAAGTAATTCACATTTACAGATAATTCACCTGTCTGGCCTCTGATGAACCTGGTGCCAACCTGGCAGGTACTGGACAAATGGTAAATATCTTTTGAATAAATGCTCCTTTGAGCAGTAAGTTTTTAATAATATAGAAGGAATTTACCAGGCAGATAGGAGAGCAAGCTATTCTAAAGCAAAAATAAAGTACAGAAATGTTTGAGTCTCTGAATGCATTTTTTTTTTTTTTAATTCTAGTAGACTTTATTTTTTTGGAACAACTTACATTGGACACATATTACGGAGAGTTCCTCTCTATGTGTATGTATTAGTCAGACCTTTTTCTTCTTCCAAGGACAGAGATAGGAAGATTAAATCTAGTAATGATGCTTTATATTCGAAAATTTTCAAGTTACTGACGCCCTAACTAAATTAGCTTTATTAAAGAAAGACAGACAGACAGACAGACGGATATCAGAGACAGTTAAGTCCTGGATTCCGCTGGTCTCCAGAGTTCATTGATTGAGGTGCTCACAGATATTTTTAAGAACCAGGTTCATTGCCATTTCCACTCTGTCGTCCTTTGTTTGTCCTCATTCTGACACTGATAGCAGTGTGGCTTCAACAG
Organism: Loris lydekkerianus; assembly: GCA_963574355.1. Taxonomy (NCBI): domain Eukaryota; kingdom Metazoa; phylum Chordata; class Mammalia; order Primates; family Lorisidae; genus Loris; species Loris lydekkerianus. Next base: position 12,306 of record CAUYPK010075925.1, read on the forward strand.
TTCCACAAACCAGCATAAGCTCGGGAATGTACAGAGAACACAGAGAGCATCTCCTCCCCTGGCTCCCTCCTAATCCTAGGGAAACTTCCCCAAATCTGCTCTACCCCTGGAACTGGCCGCAGGGTCAGCCTGTCCTCACTCAGAAGTGCATGGAGGAAAAGTCAGGACCCCACCATGGTCAGAGTTGTATTAATCAGAAAAGTGGGGATGGGGAAAGTAGAAATGGTGTCTGAGTAGGTATCTAGTAGTGTGTGCCATAGAGTTTCTTGGAAGAAAGCAGAATAAAGTACAAATGGGAAATTCTCAGCAGGCTTTCTGAACAACTGGAATTTCATTCGAGTTCCTGTAGGGCACTTCTTTATGTCACTCAACCACAGGCAATCATTGACATGATAGGACCAGTGACTCTTTGTTTATATGTGTGTGTGTGTGTGTGTGTGTGTGTATAATATATAAAATATGCCTGTAATTCAGTCACTCAACAGATTCTCTACAGTACGTGTATATCCATATTAACACAATGTGTGTTATATCATAGAAACTCGGTAGAAAGTTAGAAATGGAGAGCAGTGCTGTCCAGTAACTCCCTCAGGGATGCTGAGGAAACTGCTGTGCACCTGTGTCACATGAGGTCAGGTGCAGTTTTTTTTCACTTGTGGAGTCTTATCAACAGCCCCAAACTTTCTGGTTTGGAGAATTCTGGATTTTGATTTTTGGAATAGGGATGCTCCACTTGTATTTTGTATGAGGTGTCCATCCTGGTTCAATCTAGGGTGTTTGCATCATTGGTAATAAACGTAGTACAAAGGAACTCTTCAGAAGAGGGCACCATTCACGGCTGGCTGGTCCACAATGAGTTGGTAATCAACTCTGAACAATTTCTAAATGAGGATTTTAATTAATATAGTCCATATAAATTAATAACTTTTCTGTACACATGTATTTCTAAACACAGATCAACCAAGATATTTATAATTCTTTATTTCTGTTAAATGGATACTATGTGCTGTGTGCAGAATGCAGAGATGCACTGAGAATTCCTGCCCTTGGTATGTTCAGAGGTTAGCAACAGACACAAACAGGTAAACCAACAATTACAGTATAACTTGGTAAGTGTTTTTAAGATAATTACAGGGTTCTCATGGGAGCAACAGGGTCACCTAACTTGATCATTAGGAACTAATCAGAAGAACAAAGTAGGAAGGAAGGTGCCAGAAGAAATACCATATGCAGGGGCACCGAAGTGTGACAGAACATGACACCTTGGGAAGCTGAGAAGTATTCGGGATGGTGAGGATTTAAGAGTGAGACAGAATGTACGTTGTGGCTAAATATGAGAGTCTATACTACTGTTAACAGTAGTTACCACTTTTTAAATACGTGCTATGTTCATAGTATGTATGCTTTATATACATAAATTCCACTATGATTTTCATGACATAGGGATACAAGTGTTTAAAAGGTTTGAAAGTATAATACATAAGAATTAAAGAGCGCACTAGTATGTGCAGGACGTAGTTTTCTCCAGGTTAACAGAAAGAAACATTAACTAGAGAAAATCCTTACATTAAAAAAAAAAAAAAAAAATGTGTATTTTATTACACATTTCTCACTACTTTTGTATGTGTTTAAAATTTTTTATAAGTTTTTTTAATGTTTTAAAAGCTTCCTCTCATAATACAATTATTACTCATCTCTGATGAAAAGTAATTCTCCTTATGTCTACTCTGTACGCTAAGACTGATTTGACTATTTGCAACGATAATCACTACAACTCTACCCTCTAACTTTCTTTTTTCATTCTGGCTATACCTGAAATTTTACTGTAAGGTATTTTCCAAAGGAGAAAACAGTTTGTTCTAACAGTTTCTCTTATCTACCAAATCAGACCCTGTTACCAAATTGGCTAAAAGAAAAATGTCTAATCCAGAACACCTAATGTTCCAAAATATAAAAGAAGAGAGGAGACCTATTAATATAACTAGTTCCAAAATTGTACTATGTAGAACACAAGCGATCCTAACGTATTCAGTAGCTGAATGACTATGAAGACTTGAAACTAGAAATTAGAGTCCTTCCAACAGTGCAGAGTTCCGTTCTCCTTCTCACCCACCTCAGCCCTTTGAAAAATAATAGCAGAGGAAAAGTACAAGATTTAGAGTATGCCAAATTTGAGAAAAGGAGGAAGCACAGCCAAGGATATAATATTTACACATGGGATATTCCTGAGTAGGACAAAAATGAAGCAACCATGCCAATACCATTTTTTAATTTTGAGAATTTTACTGTAATTTTTAGAGTGTGCATTTGAAGATAAAGTAGGCACAGAGGACTCTAGCTGCAATTCAGTTTGTTGTAGATTAAATTTTTTAATATTTTACTCAACAAAAATTAAGTTCCTTCTATATGCAAGTTCTGTAAGGGTTACAAAAGTAGAATATAACCCAGTCTCTACCCCCATGAAGTATTTTTTAGGGGATGTATGTAGTAAAATAGATCAACTAAAAAGTACCCACCACAATAAAAGAGATGAATCAGAGAGGTACCAATGACACTCTTTTGAATAGTTCATGGTTTTCTACAAATGGTTATAAAAATATCATTTACACAGATTATCAGAACAGCATTACCCTTCTCTAGCCAAAATAGGCTTTACATTGCAGCTACGGCAGTGATTTGTAAAATGCAAATTTAACCATCTCACCTCTTGGTTTAAAATCTTACAATGGCTCTCAAGTGTTCTCAGACCGGAGTCCAAACTCATCTAGCCCCACATCTTGACTGTCCACCCACCCTTTATTACATTCATTTCATTTTTCACCTGTCTCCATACAGTGCATGTTGAGACACCCTGGAGCCGTTGCCCACAGCACCATATTTACATACATGCTATTCCTTCTGCCTGGGGTGATTCTTTCCTCACTTCCTTGCCTTTGCCCATCATTTGTGATTCTCCACTAGACTGTGAACTCCCAGAGGGCAGGGCCTCTGCTTCTGTTCACCAGTGGCTTATGGTTGTCAATCAATAAATATTTGTTAATGAAAGTAACTGAAAAAAAAAAAAAATTGATCCCATTAATGTATATCACGAAGACAAGATTTGTAGAAAAAAGCTGGCCTGATTATGGCTGTTTATAAGATAGGAAGACACCTTCTTACACTTATTTCTACCACTAATGAGAGCGGTAGCTGATGTCCCAAATAGGAGGTCTTCGTAGTTGTTACAAGTCAGGACTGCAACTTTGGATAATTTCTAGAATACAAATTATCGATAAAGACACAGTAAATGTGGCTGTTAGTTCAATAAAAGGCTATATCCAAGTTTCCAAGTTATCCAAGTTTCCTACATTCTTGCAAGTGATGAACCAGAGGTCTGGGTTGTGTAGTGTGTGTGTGTGTGTGTGTGTGTGTGTGTGTCTGTATACTTGCATGAAAAAGTAGGGAATAATTATAGTTACAGACTAACATTTGTTTAAGCACTTCCTGTGTGCCAGGCACTGTACTAAGCACCTTTTTAAAAAGAATTATCTCATTCAGGGCGGCACTTGTGGCTCAGTGGTAGGGCACCAGCCCCATATACCGAGGGTGGCAGGTTCAAACCCAGCCCCTCCAAACTACAACAAAAAAATAGCCGAGCATTATGGGAGGTGCCTGTAGTCCCAGCTACTCAGGAGACTGAGGCAAGAGAATGGCCTAAGCCCAGGAATTGGAGGTTGCTGTGAGCTGTGTGATGCCACAGCACTCTACTGAGGGCAATAAAGTAAGATTTTGTCTCTACAAAAAAGAAGGGGGTGGGGGGGCACCTGTGGCTCAAAGGAGTGGGGGCCGGCCCTATATGCCAGAGGTAGAAGGTTCATACCCAGCCCCGGCCAAAAACAGCAAAAAAAAAAAAAAAAAAAAAGAAGAAGAAGAAGAAGAAGAATTATCTCATTTAATTGCACAATGACCTTGTGAGGTTAGGTGCTATTATTTTCTCCATAAGAAAACTGAAGGACCCAAAATTAAGTAACTCGTCTTAGATCTCACAGCTACTTAGAGAGGCAGACCCTCTAGGGTAAGCAGATCCACAAATTAAGGAATTAGAACAAATATCAAGATTATTAAATCAAAACTCAGCCCCTTTAAGAGTACTTTGAATCCTCTCATTTTTGAGGGTCCCCCACCCTCAACAGAGGTCAATACACCATTGAGGGGAACTGCTTTTTATTTTTAATTTTGTTAAGTGGAAGAATTGGCAGTGGAATTTCTCTCTGCCTCCAGTGGGAGAGAAGTGGGAGGGAAGTGACAGCCACCCACCACACCCTCCCCCCACGAGCCACACAGCACTTACACTCAGAGATGGTCATCCACGTGGTCACTTCCTCCATCTTGTGGTCCAGCTTTCCTTCAGCACCTTGAAATCTTCTCCATTCACCTGGCAGATATGAAAAGAGTGTCCAGGATCACATATGAATGCATACCTAGAATTTCTTTTGTTCTCTCTTGAATTTATTTGCCATAATCCTCAGCCATTGCCACTAATTTCAAGTTTATTTGAAATTATAAAAGTAATGGGGACTTGTAACAGTAGATTGCACTACAAAAGCCCTTTAATTAAACTGTTGAAGCTGCAAGTGTTGATTGAATATGACAACCACATACCTTATGATCACTGAAAAGGGCACGTCCAGCCTTCTGCAGCGTTTTCATTAATTCTTAACAGGAAATACAACTTGAAGCAAAATTTAGATTTTTCACCTTCAGAGAAAAAATTATTTGTAATGCTTGTTCTAATAGCATACATATTACATGATTTGAGATCAATAAAACTATTATTAAACATATTACACAGTATTAGCTGCCTTAAAGAAAAAAAAATGATGAAACGGATTTGACAGCCACTTACATGTTTCTGACAACAGATGCGTGTCTGATACACATGAGTGCACAGCACCCCTGTTTTGCTTCAACATGATCATCAAATAATGTGTTAAGCACACATTTGGGTAGGTAGTTTACAAGGAGTTCCCATTGCATTTGTTTTAATTTATAAATAAGTGGGGCAGACCTCAGGACATGAGGCTACCATGAATTCTTTCTCACTTAACTCCTTTTGGATACCAAGCAGTTGTCTCAAAATAGTTCAATGGTCACTTAAGAAAATCACAGAGTTACATAAGATTTGCATTATTTTATTAAGATGCTTTAATATTCTTGTTTGTGATAAGTACATTTATTTAATTTCCAGAAAATTAAAGTGAAAGAAATACATAGTATTTATGAGTAGATCTCATCGTATATTACGTTCTGTAGAGAAGCAGGCATATAGGAACCAGATGATATGGGAAGGCTAACATAAGAAAGAGAAGAAAACAACAAACTTAAGCATAGGTGAAAATACTCAAAGGATTTAGCAAAATACCTTAGGCTATAATGAAAAGCAAACTTAAAGAATTATCATAGAAGGTCCTAACACTCACCCAGTATTATGTAACCAATAAAGGTGTAAATAAAACAGATAATTTTATACAATCAGACTATATTTAACACCTGGGAGTAATGCTCAGATTTTTGTAGAAATGTGCCAGCATTTAATAGACTATAATCGATATTTGTTTACATTTATCAAATGTATACAAATTGATTAAATTCCTCACCACTTTCCTGAAGTAGTTAGTATCGCATCTGGTCACTTTGCCTCCAGTTCCACATGCCTTCCACACGGGATGTCTAAAATTTCACTGGGTTCTCCCTCCCTTGAATTTCAGGGTTTTCCCATTTCCTGTGAAGAATAGATAACTTGGGGTATAGTTTTAAAAGGCCCACAGAAATCAGAAAATTTGCTGAATTGCTAGTGTTTTGTCTTAGTGGATTTATCTTGATTTTTTTGCATTTTGATCAGCTTATCTGTATTAATTTTAAATAGTTTTAAATTACTTATCAGAAATAACATTGAAGTTCAAGAAGTGCTGCCAGGTCGATTCTATCACACAGCTCAGTGTACGCTGCTCTATGTGAGAGGCGTGCGTCTATAGCATCAAGTTGAAACCCTTAGCCTAAAGCCCTTCCACAACCTCTCTAAGAGTAAAGGAACCCCCTTTTGCAAGGGCATGGGCATTCAGGAATGAGATAACTAGTCTGACGTTCCTTGATGGTGCAAATTAAACTACTGAAGAAGAGGAACAAGTTTTTCTATCTAGATTGCTTTTTAAAGTTGTGATTAAATTTAAAACCGGTAGAGAGATTTGGTTGGAGAACACCATTAGGATATAAGCATGAGAAGTCTGACGGCCAAATTAGAGAGTTTTTCCAGTTCAACATAAGTCAGAAATGCACACATGTAGTAAAATGTGTCTGTGACCTAACGTATATGTGCTATCTCGGCCAGGTTCACAGAGTGAGTTCCTCAACCAACAGATGTATGCGGACCACCACGGGCCAAGCACTATTGTAGGCACTGTGTATTGAGCAGTAAATAGAAGAGACAAGAGACCTGTTGTCATGGGACTTTCATGTCACAGGGAGAGGACTGACAACAAACACACACACAAGATTAATAATTTCTATGCACAGAATTAAAACAGAAGAGACAGCGAAGGGAGTACGTGTTAACTCTAAACTGGTTGCCAGGAATGGTAGTAGCTAAGAAGAGTGGATCTTAAAAGTTTTTTTAATCAAAAGTGTATTATGGATTGAAACTCTCCTAAGAGTTTATTTAAATAAAGAATTTTTAGGGCAAATTTCATAATCAATCTTGACAGAAGCAAGAAGGGAAAGCAAAAGGTAGCTTGCTATTAAAAAGAGAAAAGGACCCTGGGTTCTATTGGGTTTCCTGGCAGGGAACTATGGCTGGCTCAGAGCATCACCTTTCATTAGCCCTTCTTGAAGATTTCAAATGCTTAAATGTAGCACGGGCTACTGTAATTAGGCAGATTCTTTGAAAAGTTTATCAGAAGTCATATATATAATTTCCTTCCATGGTCCCTTTGGTAAGGTCTGTATCCTTATTAACATGACAGTACCATTGTTCAAAGTGGCGTTGGACCTTTGAATATGTCATTCCGCATTTGGTTTCTAAGAGCTGGTAGCACAATTATTTTCTTTTAATTTTATTATCTCTTCTTTTCCTCCTGGCCTTCAAACTTTGCTTTTTCCTTTGCTTTGCAACTTTTTTTTTTTTTTTTTTTTTTTTTTGCCAGAGAGGGTCCCTGAGGACTATTGTGGTCCCATTCTAAAGCTAAGAGAGTAAGAGTGATGGTAGCAAAACAGGATTTGTGTATCAGTGGATCCAGTCAGGGGAGAGGAGTCGCATAGCAGTTTAGACAGAAAGGGTAATATAAGCTATTATAATACAAACTATGCCAGGGATGGGAGTTACGGTGTTTGGCTCACCTCTTGGGGACAGGACACAATTATAAGAGGGACTTTACCAAACAAATGCGATCAGTATAACCTAATTCTTTGTACCCTCAATATACCCCAAACAATAAAAGGAAAAAAAATACTCTAACTGGAAAAAAATAAAATAAAAACCTATCACAGGAGATTGGAATAACAAGGAAATGTCTCTAGATAACTAAAGAATATAGGAATAACACATGTAAGGAGCAGGCAGTGCCCTTAGGGCTGTAGAACCCGAGAAAGAAGCCCTGCTGGCTTGTTGGGGAGGGCGTGCCCATAGCTCACTGAATCATGGTGAAGTCACTTCAGTGCCCTGTTTGGAAGGGAGGGGCAGGTGGCACTGGAGGTCTGCCCTCCAGAATGTTTCAAAAATCCACCCTCTCTAGGGAGTTGGTGAAGCTGTTCATCAGTTGGGGCAGTAATGATACAACTGTTGGTCACTGGGTGCTATTGAACATCCTGAACCACAGAAGCTGAGCACTGCAGAGCAGGGACCTACCGAGTGAGCACTCCAGAACAGGGACAGGAAAGCCCTCCTCCTGCATTTAACATTTCAGGAAGCAAAGGAAAAAATATTTTTTTTAATTTTTTTTATTGTTGGGGAGTCATTGAGGGTACAAGAATCCAGGTTAAACTGATTGCACTTATAATTGTGTCTTGCCCCAAAAAGGTGTGTCACACACCAAGACCCCAAACCCCCTTCCTCCTTCCCTCTCTTTGCTCTTCCTTTCCCCCACCGCCCTCCTTCTCTCTCTGTCTCTCTCTCTCTCTCTGCTCTGCACTTCCCCCACCACCCACCATGTACTAGGTCATTAATTGTCCTCATATCAAAAATGAGTACATAGGATTCATGCTTATGTTTCTCCATACTTCCTTCCAGAAAGGTTGTATTAGTTTGCAGTGCCACCAGCAGTGTAAAAGTGTTCCTTTCTCTCCACATCCACACCAGCATCTGCAGTTCTGAGATTTTGTGATGTGAGCCATTCTTGCTGGGGTTAGATGGTATCTCAGCGTGGTTTTGACTTGCATTTCTCTAATAATTAGGGATGATGAGCATTTTTTCATATGTTTGCCAGCCATTCATCTGTCTTCTTTAGAGAAGGTTCTATTCATGTCTCTTGCCCATTGATATATGGGATTGTTGACTTTTTTCCTGTGGATTAATTTGAGTTCTTTATAGATCCTAGTTACCAAGCTTTTGTCTGATTCAAAATATGCAAATATCCTTTCCCATTGTGTAGGTTGTATATTTGCTTTAGTTGTTGTCTCCTTAGCTGTACAGAAGCTTTTCAGTTTAATTAAGTCCCATTTGTTTGTTTTTATTGTTGTTACAATTGCCACTGAAGTCTTCTTCATAAAGTCTTTCCCCAGGCCTATATTGTCAAGTGTTTTTCATATGCTTTCTTTGAGGATTTTTATCATTTAGTGCCTTAAATTTAGGTCTTTTATCCATCTTAAGTGATAGAGAAAGGTGTGGGTCCAGTTTCAGTCTTTTACATGTGGATATCCAGTTCTCCCAGCACCATTTATTGAATAGGGAGTCTTTCCCCCAATGTATGTTCTTGTTGGTTTATCAAAGATTAGGTGGCTATAAGATGTTAGTTTCATTTCCTGGTTTTCTATTCCATTCCAAATGTCTGTGTCTCTATTTTTGTGCCAGTACCATGCTATTTTGACCACTATGGCCTTGTAGTACAGCCTAAAGTCTGGTATGCTGATGCACCCAGCTTTGTTTTTATTACTAAGACCTGCCTTAGCTATATAGTTTTTTTTCTGGTTCCATACAAAATGAATAATTATTTTTTCCAAGTCTTGGAAGTTCGATGTTGGTATTTTAATAAGGATGGCATTGAATCTGTAGATTGCTTTGGGAAGTACAGATATTTTAACAATGTTGATTCTTCCCAGCCATGAGTATGCTATGTTCTTCTATTTATTAATGTCCTCTGCTATTTCCTTTCTTAGGGTTTCATAATTTTCTTTATAGAGGTTCTTCACCTCTTTTGTTACGTATATTCCTTTGAAGCTATGGTGAAGGGAGTTGTGTCCTTAATTAATTAGCCTCTCATCTTGCTGTTATTGGCGTATACAAAGCTACTGACTTGTGGATATTGATTTTATATCCTGAGACATTACTGTATTTTTTACTTTTTTTTTTTTTTTGGCAGTTTTTGGCCAGGGCTGGGTTTGAACCCGCCACCTCTGGCATATGGGGCCAGTGCCCTACTCCTTTGAGCTATGGCGCTGCCCCACATTTCTGCATTTTTTTTTTAATGGCTTCCAGGAGTCTTGGGATTGAGTCTTTGGGGTTCTCTAAACATAAAATCATATCATCAGCAAAGAGGGAAAGTTTGACCTCCTCTGCTCCCATTTGGATGCCCTTTATTTCCTTATCTTGTCTAATTGTATTGGCTAGAAGGTCTAGAATTATGTTGAATATACAAAGGAAAAATATTTCAAGGTTACAGACTCATTTTCCCAGAGCAGGCAATGAAGAGTGAATTTGGATCTGGAAAGCCATAAATTAATAACTGGCTTGGTTTATAAGAGAGAGTTTTACATGAAGCACTTATGGAGTCAAACTAACTTACTTTTTTAAAGCTATCTGCCTGCTATAACTAACATAAAAACTAATAACATGTGTGATGGAAAGAAATGCTTGACTAATTACACAATAGTTCCCAAAGATTAAAACTCGTCAAAATCTGACTGGCTATGTATATACCGTCACGTACCAGCATGAGAGGGACCTCTCGCAACCGGGCAAGGAGGGACAGTGGACCTGCGTGGAAAGCTGGGCAATTGAGAAAGAGGGACACACACAAAATGAGAGATAGGATGGTGTCCGGAGGAGTGAGGCAGCTGATGGCTGCAGCCAGCCCCTGAACCATGGAAACAGGTTTATTTACACAGTGTCTTAACAAAGTGGGGTAAATCTTAGCACATGGGGTAGAGATCAACCTTAAGAGGAAAAACCGTGTGCTTGCCGATAACAAGGAAAGTATGCATAGGCTACATGACTTCTGGCAGGTGGAAAGAATGTTAAAGGAGAAGTAGCTGGTGGTTGTTCCCTGAACGCCACTCCAGGCTGTGGGGGCCCTGCCGCCCACAGCCCACTCCCCACAATGTACATGTGTCTCAATGTCTGTCTAGGTATATAGACAGAACTGGTATTTAGGTACAGATGTATCTTCCTGGCATACCTGTATTGGTGTAAGGGTGCCAACACAGCTTTCTTGGGAAAATCTGTCCTTATTTAACATTATATTTGATATTATACTCATCTTACTACTTGGGTTTTCAAATGGCCAAATATTTTTATTTTCTTAGTGAAATGATGTTTACAGTTGAAGATAGTTCTTGTTGTGGCTATTTTATTTGTCTTAAAATTTTTCCTACTTGCCAAAAAAACCAGTAAGAAATTATACTGGTCTTTGAAATTCAAATATAAAACCCATAACAGCCAGCTAAGAATTTATAAATATAAATTATGGACAGTCCGTATAACACTTCTGTGAAATGTATAAAAACAAGTTTGCATTTAGAATCATCATCACATGATGTTCAGCAATAAAGACATATGAACTTATGACAGAACTTAGAAGCTAGGGTCATGTACTTTGCATTCATTGTCCCTGCATCAACTGAACAGTAATACATTTTATTGTTTTACAGATGATAGAAATCAGATGAAGTCAAATGATTTTTTGAAGGTCCTATAGTTAGTAAACAGCAGAGCCAAGACTTCAATCAGAGTCTGACTGGCTCCACAATGTTTCAGGATTTAAATAGATGTCTGACTGCCTCTGAAAACATTTCAATGTCTATGGAAAGACAAACTGAATTAAGGGTTACAAAATGAGATTTTAAAAACATAAAAGACCAAAATATTTTATACATGTGATGTATTTTATATATATTTTCTAGAGAAAAGGGATGTAAAAAGCAACTTCATGTCTTGTTTTCAAAGCTCAAGAAATATAATGTATTTAAAACTTGGTAACTAGTTTCTATCTAACCAAAGCAAATATAAGCACAGTAGAGTATACCAAAGCTAGTAGAGAAAGTGATTATGTATTGTTAATATGTATTTGTGCATCAGGAAAGGGTGTACTTACTACAGACTGGAAGACAGTGACTTAACCAGATACAACTAGAAATCCAGGCATAGAAGGTTGCTGAGTAGCTCAATCTTAGGACCAACCTTGCTGCTATTATGTTGGCGTACCCGAGTTATACAATTGCTGCTACACCTTGAACAATCACATCTCTATTCAAGCAAGAAGGGGAAAGGAGTGTGTTAACTAATATTGCTCATTTTGAAAACTTTTTTAAAACATCCCCAACTAACTTTGGCATTTGATCATTTGTTCTCAGTAGCCAGTTCTGGGTCAAATATTCTTCCCCAAAGTTGCAAGGGAATTTGGGAAATTGGGGAATAGCATTGTTATAATTGGTTTAGCCAGAGTCTGCTTGGGGCCAAATTCAGCCAACACTTGTCATTATAGATCAAGTTTTATTGGAACACAGTGATGTCTATTTGTTTACATATGTTTACAGCTGCTTTTATGCTCCAGTGGCAAAGTTGAGTAGTTGCAACAGAGACCAAATGGCCTGCAAAGCCTAAAAATATTTACTATTTGCCCTTTCACAGAAAAAGTTTGCTGATCCCTCGATTGACCAATCATGATACATAGACTGCAATTAGCCATGTAGATGCTTTAGGGGTAACTGACCTTCCTTTAAGCAGTGAAGAAAGGGGAGAAGGGATATTGGAAATAAACACTAATATATATTACAGGTGGTCACTTGTTCTACTTAATTATAAATAAGACTCCGAATTTATATTTTCTATTTTAAATCAGAGTCACCTTGAACATAAAATTTTTCTACCCCTTCATTTCCTCAAGAGCCATCTAAGATAATTTAGAAAGACAGAAATTTTGCAAATACACAGTATCACATGATTGACAATGTTGTGATGTATCATGAGTTCAGAAAGATATTCCTATTTTTCTGACTTTTATACACCGCTGTCTAAGATACTGTCAGACTAAGTAAATGCTGTATCTTAAAAACATATTTTATTGATTGAAACTTCTCTTTATGCTGTTTATTTTAGGTTCTTGCATACACTGAGGGACTTCATGGAAAATGGATGTTCAGCGAGATACGAGCTGTCTTTTCAAGACGTTATCTTCTACAAAACACTGCTTTGGAAGTCTTTATGGCAAACCGAAGTAAGTCCCCTTAAATATTTTGAAAGAAAATGTGCTTGTATTTAGATTCTATTTATTTGCATCTGTTATGCCCTTTTTTGGAAATAAAAAGAAGTAATTTGCTTAAAATGTTAACCATAGGTTCTCATAAACAGTTATACAGAAAGCTGATTTTCCATAAAGATTTATTACCTTTGCAAATTCATGATAGCTACTTGAAAATGATTTCTTAAATTGATGGTTATCTCTCTTGTGGTTTTCTAAATCCTGTGTGTTTTGTTTTGTTTTGTTTCCTTCTTACCACAGCTTCAGTTATGTTTAATTTCCCTGATCAAGCAACAGTAAAAAAAGTTGTCTATAGCTTGCCTCGGGTTGGAGTAGGGACCAGCTATGGTTTGCCACAAGCCAGGTAATTATATTATATTACACATTCTCTTTGGTTTGTTAACATATTTCAATCTCAATATGACAAAAATGTATATGTGGTTATACCATTATAATTATTTCGAAGACCAAGGAATTTTCTTTCTCTGAAGGTTATTTGTAGGGACAGAGATTATAAAAACAGCTATTTTGAGAATAACAGAATGGTTAGAGCAGAATTTTATTTAACACATACATAAGAAAATTTTAAAAGTTGACTGTATATTATAGCTAGTATATAATCATAAGACATTTTTGCTTGTTAAACTCTTACAGGAAACATACCAAAAGCCTCAAAATGTTTTTGATTAATTGCTATGTAATAGCATATAAACTGTATTTTAATTTTTTCTTTTTTTTGAGACAAGAGTCTCACTTTGTCAATCTTGGTAGAGTGCCATGGCATCACAGCTAACAGCAACCTCAGGCTCTTGGGCTTAAGAGATTCTTTTGCCTCAGCCTCCCAAGTAGCTGGGACTACAGGCGCCCGCCACAATGCCCGGCTATTTTTTGGTTGTAGTTGTCATTGTTTTATGGCAGCCCGGGGCTGGATTCAAACATGCCAGCTCCGGTGTATGTGGCCGGTGCCCTAGCCACTTGAGCCACAGGGGCTGAGCCATAAATTGTATTTTTATAAATGTTATGTATAAATGCTACTTCATTAAAGTAATACAATTTTTAGAGTTAATTGAGATTAATAGTCCATTAATTATAGTATAGTTCTAACCATTCCTAGATATTTCATCTTGATATTTTAAAGTAATCGCTTTGAAATTTTATTTTCTTTAATGATTATTCTAACTAGAAAAAAATAGTATGTTTTGCTGATACCAATGTGTCTGGTTTTTTGCTCTAAGTAACTCAATACCTGACTAAAAGTGTCTTACACAATAGGAGTTAGTGTGATTGCATGTTTTAAAGTAAAAGATCTGGGGTTAAGGTGTAGTGTATTCAGAAGTTCCGTGATGTCAGAACTCTTGGCTAGTCTTGTGTTTACATAATCATGGCTATGTCAGCATCTTCACACAACTGCATTTAAGTAGGAAAAAGACACAAAGGATTTCTCTTCCAGCTTCTTTGTTTTAGGAAGAAGTTTATCAGAAGCCTCCAGGGATCTTTATCTCAAGTCCCTTTGACCAGAATGGGGTCACCTTCCCAACCCTGAAATAATCACTACTAAAGGGGAGTGACTTAGTCTGCTTGGCCCAGTGGTCACCTAGAATCTTTGGAAAACATATCTCTGCCCCCTTAACACCTCCTACCTGCATACAAGATGGTTTCTGTTGATGAGGAAGTAAGAGAGATTGGCTTTGGGTAGATAAGCAACAGTCTCTGTTAAATAGACCGTTAAATCCTTGAAAATTATTGCATGGATGGAAAGGAAAACTTATCTCTGTCTTCCATTAAGTGGCTGAGAGACATTTAGGATGCAGTGACTGTGTTTTATTTATTTTTTCACCCACAACACCTTGCATAGTGCCTAACTACAGAGGTATTTCTTAAGTGCTATTCAACTAGAGTTGCCTTGTATTGCGATTTTTCTATTCTCTTGAAGATTGCCGTGTAAACCGATTCACTGACATGTATGCTCATGCTCAGGATATTTGCTAGTAGAATGACAAGATTAAACTAAGACATTAGTAGAGAATGAAGCACTTATATAAAATACAGGTCAACGAAAAAATGCTTTTAATCTATCAAAAAAATGAGGTTGATTTTCCAAGACTTGTTCTTATTGAATCTCAGCTGACTCATACTAATCACTACTTCCTTTCCCAAGTGCTTTCAAACTATGTGTTTAATCATCAATTCAAGAATCTTCTGGAAATTGACATTAATAATTCACAGATAGTTCTAAATTTTTTCTTTTTAAGAATAATCTCTTGCCTCCTGGCATCTGTCTCCATGACCATGATTCCAGAGGGTTTTCCATGGGGGTTTCTCAATGGGATGTGTAATTTCCCTTGGACTTGTCTGAACCTGAATTCATTTAAAACAACCAGAAACTCCATTATCTTTCTTACCTATTATGACTGTCATTTTCTTTTTTAACTACATTTGGTCTCTTTCTGACTTTGGAAGATCATTCTCAATAGAAAATCTGGAAGCAAAATTGATGTTCAGTAGTTTTGGTCTCTGCTGTTTCACAAAGCCATTCTGTCTTGAAATGCCTTTTTGTTGTCCTGTCCCTGCCCCTCCAAGACTCGACTCATTTTTAGCTTCCTAATAATATTCTTACAGGTTCAGTTTTACATACATCCTGGTAGATGTATCCTTAGAAGTAGCAGCAGGGGTTGGGGGGACACTGAAGCTAGGCTTAAACCTTCACTTCATAAGTAGGTAAAAGAGAGCTTGGCACTGTGTAGGAATTCAGTAAATGTTGTTTGAAAGAATAAGGCAAGTGGGATGGCACTCTCATCATAAAATGGGAAAATTGCTCTGCAAAACAGACATTCTGAGAATCTCCTGAGAGAATAAAATAAGGACAGTTTTTAAACTTTAACCACATGATTCAATGTGTATGTATATATACATGCTTACACACATACACACACAGATGTATGTAAGCAGGTAGGTAGATCTATACACATACACATCTGTAAGTGTGTGAGTGTGTGACATGTAAGATCTTTTTACATTCATAGAGTTGTCAGAGAAAAAGGATGATGCCTGGCTGCTCCAAGTAGAAGCCCTCCAGCGAAGAGTACCTTGGTAGATTCACCAGGAAGGTCTAGGGATCCATTCTTTGCTTTGCTTTCATTTTGTCAATTTAAGGGGAGTTTATTAAACTCTAGGGAACTTACTCTAAGCTAAACCCCTAAAATACTCATTTGAAACGATGACAAAACACATCAAATTCAAAGGCAGTTGTATTGCCAGAACAATTAACTTCAGAAATCATTTAGGTCACTTCCTGGGCAAGCCCACCAAGGAGATTATAATGCAGTTGGGAATGTGGCTTAAAGAACAAAGATCTAGAACAAAAGGAATTATTTCCATTAAGCTAACATAGACTAATGCTACATTAATTAATTAGTGTTCATAACTATTATTTACTGACCACTGGCCTGGGCCAGGAACTGCATTTTGTGTTTTAGGGTGTAAATATTATTTCCCCTAATTCTTAAAACAACCACATTCTTAAAACAATGGATTCTTACCCCACTTTACAGATACATAGAAAATTTTTGCTTTAAGTTACTCATCTTGCCTGCTCTCTTAATTCCTATCCTGTGTCCTCTATCAAGGAGATCCACACTGGTCCTAAAAACAGCACCTTCTCACCATGATGAAAAATGCTGGCAAACACTTGTCCATTTTCTAGAATTCATACTAATTATCATTCTTTAGTTAACATGTTTTCTTTTTAGTCCATATAATCAGTTAATCTTCCATTCAATTTGAGCAGTATTTTTTTTACCATTTTTTAATCTCACAGTCCACGTAAACCTATGGTTAAACTTTCACAGCAAACTTAAATTACGTTGATCAAAATAAAGAATGAAAAAAAGAATATACTTACTGTGCTTTGAACTTCTTTTGAAAATAATTTTATTAATTCTCTTTAAAAATTTTCATGGCATGCTGGTTGAAAATCACTGGATTAGAGTCTTCACTGCAAAAGATATACCCTGGAGTTGATGATTTATAATGGTCATCATTTGTTATAATACTTAAAACTTTTTATTTCAGAGGCCAATTCTGCCTTCTTCTTACCTTCCAATTATGAAAACATTCTACTATAGCTCAAACATACGCCAACTGCCCTCATTATAATTTCTAAACTTGTTCTAGGGTGTTTTAAATAGCCTTGTTGATTTACTATTTACTTTTTATTTCTTTGTACTATTGAATTATTTAATTTTTTTAGCATCACACCTCTCAGCTATTTTCCCTTTTAGGGTAGACAACAAATAATTCAGGTCATTCAGATGTACTTTCTGAGACTCTACTATATGCTGACCATTGCTAAATGCTAAGTATATAACAATAAATAATACCAGTCAGTTAAACATAGTTCTTGCTGTCAGTGAGTTTATGGTGGGAAAGAGAGAAGTCAACAGCAAAAACTAAACCTTTCCCTGAACTTGCTATTAATAAAAGTCCGCTTTTTTTTTTTTTTTGGCAGTTTTTGGCCGGGGCTAGGCTTGAACCCACCACCCCTAGTATATGGGGTCAATGCCCTACTCCTTGAGCCACAGTCACCGCCCCAAAAATCTGCTTTTCTAAATTCATTTCCTACATCTGCATTTATCTTCTTACTTACATTACATACTCTTAAAGTGACATGATAACTTTCTCCCATGATTCCTGTCATTTACAATTTACACCAAACAGGGTTTGTTGGGGGGGGGGGGGTTGCCAGGGGCAGGGTAGGAAGAATGGGAGGAGTTGGTGGTAAGAATTATTTCCAGATGAACAATATTCTTCTTAAATTGTCTGGGTTCAAAATGTCAACAAAGGAATTCAAAACTTTGTTATACTATATATTTCTTTTAGCAGACCAAGCATATATGTAAGAATTTTAGCTAGATTATCAAGAATATAATTTTAATAGTAACACAGTGTAAATTGGACTAAGCATAGTTTATTGATTTCTTGATAATTTTGAAAATATTTTAGCATAAACTCAGAAGCAGGGCTAAAGTTCATAGTATAAAATAGTTGTGTAGTGTAAAATATACTTGAGAAAATTGTGGATATTGGTGCCATTAAGGATCAAACTCTGAAAACCCTTAATGTAGCTATGTGAAAATTAATTTTATAATTTACTAATTTTAGAATTAAAGTATAAATGGTATACACCATGTGCCATTGCAGTTAAATGAATCATTAGACTCAGATGGTTCTTTAGGAATCAGTTGTCTATTATCTCACCCAGATGTAACTAAGAAAGTTCTTCAAAGATGAAGATATATATATCCAATGATACATACAGGTTGCTATAACTTATTAAGCTAATATTTTAAATATTGAATTATATACAATTATTTCTAAAAATCTTAATTAAGATTTGAATCTGAGATAACATGGATTCATCCCATCCTCCTTCTCTCCCCTCGTCCAACTAACAAAAATTTTCATGACTGCTGTGTGTAAGACAATGTCTGTTAAGATTCCATATGAATAGAAATATATAATAATAATCCATGAGTGACAGAAATAATGTTAAGTCTGTAGTTCCCAAACTGAGCACTGAGGAGCCCCAAGATAATCACAGAGGATTCCCAGAGGTCTCCGTAGGGCCTTTTCTATTTTATAAGGAAAAACACCAGTGTTTGTCAGACACCACATGAACTATTAGCTTGAGTTAGTGCTAAGTTTCAACATTAAATACCATTTCATTTTTTTCAGCGATATCTGTATGAAACTGATGTTTGGTGGTTTCTGTGTTTAAAAAACAAGAGCCACATGAAAAATCAGCGTGCAGCAGGAAATGAAGGTGGTAGTGTGAAACTGATTCCAGAATGTGAGAAGCTGCGCAGTGCCCAGCAGACATGCATCCCATGCTTAATTATGGTTATTGAAGAATGAGACACCAATGTTATTACTCTCTAGATTATGAGTATTATATTCTTAAGTAGCTATTAAGCTGGTAAGATGTTAAGTGTTCATTGAGTTGTTCAGACCTAACTACTTAATAAACAGAACTGTTAGGTATTTCTCTTTTTCCAAGGAGCACCATGAAAAAATTATGGAGATACTAAGGATGCCATGAATTGAAAAAGTTTGAGAACCTCTATCAGTCATAGAAACCCATTAGCTTTATAATTCCTTTCTAAATACAACTAGCTTTCATTATTTTTAGATAAACACATTGAACCTGGAAAGATTTATAATTTGTACTAATTATCCTGATTTATTTTCTTTGGCAATTCCTATGTCCCTTCTTCTTGTAGACCACACATTTTTTCAGAGTTCTCCCTTGTTTTTTATACTTAGAAGGATCTTTATTCTGTGAGTAGAGGCAGCATGTGTGTCTACAGTGTATGAGTGAAGGCAGCTATAAAATGTTTAGTGTGGCCATTAAGTCAAATGCTCACAAGCAGGTACTCGACTAACCACCTACCTAACTTAACATGGCATAGATTTGCTGTATTGTTTAAACACCACCTTGATTTATTTTACCTTTATTGTTTTTATTTGTAAAATACCCACTTTTATTTTTATTTTTAAAATACCCACTTGTAACTATATTTTTACAAATAGGGTTGCTTTCAAATTGGTTTATCCTGACTCGTTAAGTGTATCTTCTCTATAATAGAATTCTCAATAATGCTAATTTATATAACCAAAAAGAGTGAGCGTATTCTATAATCATCTATGAAAGATAAAGCAGAAAGTATTTTAAATTGAATGATATTAAACCAATATATTAGCTAACACTGGATTTTTTTAAGTTATAAATTAAGAAACTGTGTTTATGATGGTATGCTTAATTGCTAGGAGGATATCATTGGCCACTCCTCGACAGCTGTATAAATCTTCCAATATGACTCAGCGCTGGCAAAGAAGGGAAATTTCAAACTTTGAGTATTTGATGTTTCTTAATACTATAGCAGGTAAGATGCCTTATTATTTAATTGCATGATATATTTATATTTATCAAAATCATTGGTAATATAACTTGATACAATACATTTTTCTTTTTGGAATTTAAATGCAGCATTAGACTTAATTTTGAAACACATTTAATTTCATCATAATCTGTACAAGCTAATTCCCAGGCTTTAGATGCATTTATTGTTGAAGAGGTTTTTCCTTGCTGTCCTTCTGCCATTTCCTTTGCTGAGAGCTTTGTCTGAAGGTTTATTAGAGTCAACAAACCATTGCCAGAGAGTGTCTGGAAATAATAATGGGAAAATGTAATTTCACTACTTTGTCATTCTCAGCAATAGCAGCTAGACAGGAGAATAACAACAGGATTCTGCCTAGTACAGATGTCACCTGGATCGTGGCATGATTAGGTTACAGAATGCTTTTTTGTTGTTGTTGTTGTTGTTCTTAAAATAGTCAAATAAAAATAAAAAATCAGATTCCATTTTCTAAATGATGAGTAATTGCCATCAGCCTCGGCAGTACTATGCTTGTAAATCAAAAGAAGGTAACAGCTTTGTTTTTCTACTAAATCAGTGGTTGTCAATGGTTAAACATGTCTATAGATTTAAGTACTTCGTTCTTTTTTCTTAAGTGAAGCTCCAAAACCCCATATTCATGTTGAGTTACAAAGAGTTTACTTCTGTAAATCAGGCTCTACAAAAACATTTTGCAATCAGATGAATAACTACATAAATAAGTATGTTTGCCTATGATCATTGCTTTATTATGAATAAATCTCACAACATGAATTTAGAGCAGTGTTCCTGAGACTCATTGCTTTAAGAGATAACTATATAATATTCTTTTTAAATCTATCATACGTAAGTATGAACATAGATACATGTACGATAGACACATATTAAATATGGATGATATAACTATGTATTAAATAGGCAAGAGAATTTGATTTGTCAACGAAGGGGTAAAGTTTATTTGAACAGTTGAAATGTTTTTGCATTTTAATCACTTAACGCATTCATATGCATGCATATATTCATATATATTCATTTATTCACATATGCAGCAAACACATATATCTTGAGGAAATATTTATTTCTGCAAAATGGAAGAAAAGTGTTATATTATTTAATTAGCATATTATTTACATATAATAGATAGATCAAACTTAAATATCTGAAATGTAAATAACTAAGTTTCATTAACACATTTAGGTAAATAGCATGAGGTACAGATAGAGCATAAGCTTCAGCATTACAAAGCAGAGAGTTTGAATCCCAGATCTGCCAACTTTGTGCCTTGAAACATAAGTTAAATGTCGAATTTTAACCCTATGTTGGACTTTTCATCTTTTAATAGCAATGCTTAATATATTTACATTGACGGTAATGACTAGTATGTTTGGTCTTATTTTCTTCTATAATTTTTTTATTTTTGCTTATTTATTTATTTATTTTTTGCTTTTCATATTGTTTTGTTGTTCTTTGGCCAGACATGTTTGCTCACCTCTGTAGAGATTTAGAATGTAGACGTCTTGATATTAATTCTCCTAGAGATGCATCTAAATTTTTTAAAATCCTCCTAAACTATATTTCTCTTATTTTTGAAATGAATCAACATTTTAAAATCACTCCTATATACAATAAAAACTTTAACTCAGTTTTACTCCTCATTCATTATCTTTGTAAATGTAATTTACTAGCCAAAAGCCAGATTATTAATAACTTCTTACTTTTTGGTGTCCTTGTTTTTTTGAATATTATGAAAAATTTCCAACCCTTAAAAATCATATTCTTGTTCCTGCAGTATATATTTTCAGTTAATGGATCTTCACCTGCTTTTTCAGGATAATGTTTTCTTTACATTCTTCTGCAGTATTTTTTTCATGTGACCTCTGTTAGGTTTTGTTGTTGTTATTTGCTATCAAGAGACCTATCAAGACTCAAGAGTTCATCAGAAGGGCTCATGATTTTTTTCCTTGGCTGTGCTAGCTATTTGGAGCTATGATATGTAAAACTGCAGGGCCAGGTGACGTATCTTGCTTCCAATTCAGTTTCCACTCTAGCAAACGTTCATATCAAATAGTTCTGCTATTCTAGAATGGGATTCTCGCCGTCCGTTGGATGGAAGGTTTTCTAGTTCATTATTTTAAAGGGCTTTTTCTCACCCCCGTTCCTTCCCACTGCATTTTACTCATGTCAGATAAATTTCCCACCACATGGTCCATACCACCTTTAACCACCATGCCTGTTGTTTTCTGAATGTCTTTCTCTGTCCAACTCTGGAAAGACTGCTCTATTTAAATCTAGGTAGCATTGTAATCCCTTCAAAAAGTTGCACCTGATCGGTATGGAGACCAATGTGCTTTTTTGTGATTGGGACAATCTTTAGGTTTCTGACCCAGGCCATTGCAGACCATACCTGGAATTAAAAAGTTTCTTCTTATCCTTTTTTGAATCATTCTGGCTTGTTTTATTTGATATCATAATGAACGTATAGCCACTGACTCTTTTTGAGAATTTATTGGGTACTTCTTTACAATTATAACTAAACATTAAAGTCCTGACTATCATAGACAATGGGATAAAAAGAACAAAATAAGGATTAGTAGCTTACAGCACTTACAATATGGATGAATAAATGAAATACACATAAATAAGAGCATTTAAGACAACTAATATTAAGTGCTGAACAACTGCTGTAAGTAGTGAATGCTGCAAAAGCTGACCAGAGGGGGGGAGTGTAAAGATGTGTCCGGGGAGAAAGAAAGAGCAGGGCTCCCACAGATTTCTGCCAGTTAAACGTGTGTGGTGTCCCCTGAAGCTGAGTAGCATGTCCTGACTGGAGCACAGTGACCGTGATAGCAGAGCTATAGGTAACAGCCAGATTATGAAGAGCATTTTAGGAGTATACTTCTGGAGTTGAAGGGAATATAATAGAGAACATTCGGAAAATTAAACTGAAATTATGAATAACATGAATCAAAGTTGATAGCTTAACATTAGAGAGCGCTGTGAGGGAAGTGTCACAAAGTCAATTAGTTCATTCTTTCGGTAAATAGTCACCGAATATTTACTACGTTCCATACCCCCTATTTTGTACTGAGACTACAGAAGCAAATAAAATGTGGTCACTGCCTTTGATGAGATCATAGTATAGTCAGGAGAACAGACACGTACACCAACAATTCCAGTGAAAAGTTGTATTATAAAGGGAGCATATATGAAGGCTTCAGGGGTCACAAATCTAGAAGTTCCTACTTATAACCTAGAGAGCAAGAAAAGCTTGCAGGTGACATTTAAAATAGGAATTGAAATAAGAATGAGAATTCAGTAGAAACCAGGCAGAGGGCATTCCAAGCAGAAGGAAAATGTGGGATGATGATTTGGATGAGAGCAGTGCCAGCAGATATAGCAAAAAAAGAGAAATAAAAGCTACTCTGTACATTATCATTACACAAAAGCTTGGTGACCGAGGTTTACTCTACTTCAGTGGTTTCCAGAGGTGGTCCCCTGACCAGCAGCTTTAGCACTACCTGGTGCAAATTATCAAATGCCTCCTCAACCCCACTGAATCAGAAACTCCAGTATTAGGGACCAGCAACCTTTTTCAACAAGCTGTCTGGGTGGTTCTGATATAAAAAGTTAGAGAACCATTGTTCTAGCCAGTTAAGGTCTGATTGTCAGAACAAGATTTGCATAGAAAAACATTTAGAGCATATAAGAAAGAATTCAGTTCATATAATAAAAGTTTAGATAAGTGAGAGATTAGTATAATACAGTCTACACAAGGAACGATTTCTAGAAAAGATAGGATTTAAATTAATTCTCAAGGATTTTGTCAGATACAGATGATTAGCCAGGCAAAATGAACCTTTATAAGTAGAATGACAATTGAAAAAAGTTATGAATATCATTATTATAATATAAGACAACTGAAAAAAGGTATGAATATATCTCCTTGGATTTATTCCTATTAATTCTTCCCCTGCCATCATCCTAAAATTTTAAGTAGGAGTGCCCATTCACACTGAGCACTAGCATTGAGGATGTGGCTGATGGTTTCATGGAGAAGCTGCAGTAATGAATAATTGAATAATTGTTAGGGCAGCAATTAGAATCACCCATTTTTCTGATTTGTGGAGAATACTGTGTATCAATTCACTTTTTCTTATTATTAGATTGCTAACACCTTTAAAAGTTCTTGAGGATCCTAGAATAAAGGACACTGTAAAGAGGTTAAGTCATGCTGGTATCACTTTTCTGACATCAGTTCCTCTAATCATATTATTTCATAACAGTTTTAGGGATATAGTTATTGTTCATTAAGTACTTACATGAATTGATTAAAATTTATCATTTCATCCAAGTGTTGTAGCTCACACCTGTAATCCTAACACTCTTGGGAGATCAAAGTGGGAGCAATACTTGAGGTCGGGAGTTTGAGACCAGCCTAAGTGAGAGGGAGACCCTGTCTCTACTAAAAATAGAAAAAAATTAACTGACCATGGTGGCAATTGGCTATAGTCCCAGTTATTCATGAGACTGAGGCAGAGGATCACTTGAGCCCAGGAGTTTGAGGTTTTAGTGAGCTGTGATGACCCCACTGCACTCTAGCCAGATTACAGAGCAAGATCTTGTATCAAAAACAAAAAATAAAGGATTTATAATTTTTAGAGAAGATTTTTGAAAAATTATAATTTCTTAGGTAAATCAAAGCTTAGAAATGGTTAGCATATGTATTAACTTGATCTTTTTTTTCTTTTTTATGGTTTTTTTAAACATTTCCTTAATTATTATCAACATCAAGAGTCAGAAAAAAGTAAATAATAGTATTTTTATCACTTCTGTATTTGGTTTCATTATTTGTGTTTGAAACATTTCTTTAATATTAATATTGAGAAAAATAGTAAATAGTAATGTTTACTGAGTGATATACAATATGCCAAACATTGTTCCAAATGCTTTA
Organism: Loris lydekkerianus; assembly: GCA_963574355.1. Lineage (NCBI taxonomy): Eukaryota > Metazoa > Chordata > Mammalia > Primates > Lorisidae > Loris > Loris lydekkerianus. The sequence continues at coordinate 36,854 of CAUYPK010075925.1, forward strand.
TGTGTATTTACTTATTTAATCCTCACAATAGCCCCACAAGTTAGGTTCTGTTCTTATTCCCATTTCCTAGATCAGAAAATGATTACAGAGAAGTTAAGTAATGTGCTCAAGTCAGTGAGCTAATCAGTGACCAACTCAGGACTCAAACCTGAGTAGTGTGGCTCCCAAGTCCTCACTCAGCTAAGACACTCACGTGCCTTCACGTTCATCTCCAGTTGGCAGCCTGAATTTATTAACTGCTGCAGTGTCCTGGCACCTCTTGTGACCTCCCAGACCCTCTTGTGATATGTGTATGTATACGACATACCCACAATTAAACATAAATAAACACACATTTTATTGTATGTATATAAGTTTTATGAAGACACTTTCCAAAGTACAAAAAGGATGTAAATCTTCAGAAAGCATTGTTCTTGAAAGACAGTTACCTAAAATTTTGCCCATAAATGTGTTTATATTCTTCTTATACATTTAATAAATATTCATCATAGAAAACTGGGAATAAAGAAAAGTGTAATTTAAAAAATTAAAGCACTCATACGCCTCACCAAGAGAATCCCAGTTGGCAAGCTGGTGATTGGTCTGTTTTTCCTAATCTGTACAGGGTGTGTCACTGGGAACCTGCTCACATACAAGCTGACCTTCTGCTTTTTCCATTCAGTTAGATATTTCTTGAAGGCTTTTTAAAACTGCTTGCGAGTCCAACTGGAACTGTGGTATAATTTATTTATTTTTGAAACATTTGAGAGTTTTTAATTTTCAAAGAACATAGAGTTTTAGAAGATTATGTAAAAGAATTTTAATGATGCTTAAAGTTCTATTAAACACTAATCAGAGGTTCCAACCGCTGATTCCCACAGCGGACCTGATTTCTGTTCATTGGGTTCTGAAAAAATATAAGCTATGCCTCATTTTATGGCTTACTAGATAATAGTGTGAAAAAGATGTTAAAATCTGGCATTTTTACATTAAAAAAAAAATAGTAGAGTGATTACTAACATAGCTTTGTGTAAATGATCCTGTGTTCGACTTGAGAATTTTTAAAGTATTCTGAGTTGTTTTTCATGTGATCAGCTAATGAATTCAGCACGACTTCCCCAACCCCAACCTTTTTTCTCCTGTTTAGCATTTTCCACTTTTTTGCTCTGTGATGAACAAGCCCTCCCTGGTTAATTATGTATATATTTAGCTACTGCATGTGTTGGGCTTATTATTGTCATCTAATTAGATGTAACTTGAACTGCTTCCTTATAGAAAAATCATTAAAAATTCTTTCCTAATGACCTAGAGATGACAAAATGTCTGTAAAGTGTGAAGAGGCAGACAGGCACAGGAACATCGCTCTTAGAGAGTGTTAATCCAGATGCTGCGATCATCTAATTAAACAATATTTTGCTGTCATTAACATTTTCACCAAGGAATTGCAGTTATAATTTCTTTGTCAGCTGTCTCTAGATCACTTTACCTTCAAAACTAAAGTGCCATATAAAAACATTAAATTGGATGGTTTAATTAAAAAGTTTGTTTGGTTTTTTTTTTTTTTTTTAAATGAAGCAACATATCCAGTGTTTCTGAGATCTCATTTACTGTGCTTCACTTTGATTGTTGGAGTGGCTTAGTGTCATAGGCTTGCAATATTTAATATTCATCTTCTAAGATAAATCCTTATAAGCATAGTTAGAAAAAATATTTATCTATATATTCTGTTCCTACCACTGCTGGAGAAGCAAAGAACCTGACCAGTTAAGCATAAGTGTATTTACTAAACTTCAACTATCCTAAAGGAAAAACAAAACAATTAGTAAATACCAGACATGCCAGCACCAAACAAGTATTACTTGGAATCATCATGCTCTTTGGATAATTTGATGGACAGCATTATTTTTCATTTCACAAAGGTGTTCAGTAAAATAATTAAATAAATAATGCTGTTTAATGCTCAAAACTTATAAATTCAAAATCTCAAAGTAATAATTTTTTTCCATGTGACATTAAATACATTGTATGTTTTTATTTCAAATTAAAAATATATATTGGCTGTCCATGTTGTAAGGCTTTCATGTGGAAACATTTATTAAAAGCAGGTTTTAAAGTCATTATATTTATTTAAAGTTTATTATATTGAAATTAAAATGGCACTGTAAAGTTCTAGTATTTAAAAAATTACTGGATTTTTCTTAGCATTTATTTTCAAAGAACTCCACAAAGACTTTTAAAAGTGAATTACGAAAAATGTAGACAGATAAATAGCCATGAGCTGTGACTGTCAACATCCCTCATTTTGTGTGTATATGTGTAAAAATTTTAAAATGATACTTTTTTCTTTGTATTTTTCCAAAAATAACACTATGTATTTTCCTTTATTAGAAAATCATTTCTATTAAAAGACTAATGTCTTCAAATATGGTTCTATTCTTTATTCAGTTTTCAGTTATACAGTACATTTAAATACTGAGTTAATGTAAACTGGCTTTTTATTTTTCTTTTGACAGTTTTTCCTTAGTATACAAGTTATAAAACTTCATCAGAAATTTTTTAACAATTGTAGTACTTAACTTTCATCTATCAATTAATTTATATAAGTAATATATGTTTTACATACACATGTATCTATAGCATGAGCATTATTTTATAAAAAGACACACACACTGGAAGACCTACTTTTCATTAAAATATACAGAATTTTAAAGTAGAACAGTTCCCCAGAATATGACAGAACACTAACTTGCTGTGGACCACTTAGGATTCCAGAAATAGCTCTGCCAGGCCAATCTATACTCTCTTTCTGTACATGTATTTTTAAAAGTACTGAAAGAGGTCAGGTGTCCCTTATTAGCATTTATATAAACTACCAATCAATAATAAATTTTAAAGTTTAGAATTTTATAGATGGTATTTTACAATAATATTACTGCTTTGACAGACTGTTTTTATGTACAAGAGACTTTGTTAAAGTCCCTAAATTGTTGTTTATTCTCATTAGTATTATCCTTCATGATAGACTCACAAGCACAAAGCAAGTTCATTGATTGTCTGAGCTGCCCAGCTGTGGGCATTTCCACAGGGTAATGTTCACGTTCACAAAGCCATTCTCCGCTCCCTCGTGCACGTCCCTTCCTTTGTTTAAATCTCATCTACAGAGAATGTTGTGCAGGTTTCATTCTTTAGTTGACTTACGTTTGTTCATCTTCTAAAATTTGGCTCATCTTCCATTTTTCATGTGCATATTAATTCCATCAACAAACATTTGTTTTTTCCATGGGACTTTAAATACATTGTATGTTTTTAATTGAAATTAAAAATACACATTGACTGTCCATGTGCAAGACTTTATGTGGAAATACTTGTATTTGTATGTCCCAACATACATAGATTAAAAAAACGAGCCAGCCCCTCCATTTGTGAATTTATAGACAGGGAAGGCAGACTACTAACTACCAGTGCAATAACTATTTTGTGTGAAATTGGATGAAAATTTAGAAAGTTGTCCATGATCATAACTTTTTTTTACCAAAAGTAATCTTGTCCAGTGAAAGTTTCCTTTAGACCCTGTTTCTTTAACCGTGATTCTGTCGATTTCATCTGCTCATATGTTATTTCAGTACCAGGTTATGAGAGGGAACCAGTGGTGTATTCCCACACTTTCCACACTCCCCGTTGTGTCTCAATATCCTTACCTGCAATGTTGAAGTCATTCTACCAAAGACCAACAGACAAACACAACCTAAAGTCCACCAGGTCTCCACTAAAGTAAAACAACAATATAAAAAGAAAATGAATGAACTTAAAAGAGTAGAGGTTGACCATGATGGCTCATGTGTGTAATCTCAGCACTTTAGGAGGCCAGGGTAGGAAGATGGCTTAGGGCTAGTAGCTCAAGATGAGCCTAGGTAACATAACAAAATCCTAGCTCTACAAATAATAGTAATAATAGTAAATTGTCCAGGCATGATGCCACGTACCTGTTAAGTCCAAGCTACTTGAGGAGCTGAGGCAGGAGGATTGCTTGAGCCCAGGAAGATGAGGTTGCAAGATGCTACACTAGCACACTGCACTCCAGCCTAGGTGACAGAGTAAGATAAGACCCTGTCTCCAAAATAACAACCAAAATAAAAGAATGGAAAAATATATCTGATATCTGCCTATGTACTTTTTATGCTGGCTTCAGAGTACTTGAGTTTGCTTGCAAATTCCCTGCATTGATTCTTGATACAGTTTAATATCATATTTTGTTCACTAGGAATATAATTTCCAGATATATATTCATTATAACAGAATATCATCACACAAGCCGCAAGTGTATGCATCAGCAGGGTGACTTCCTCCGTGATCACTTCTGGGGGCTCTGGCCAAGGTTGTGATATTCTCTCCACCAGCAGAAGAGAAACTGAGCATAGAATACACATGTGGCAAGTTTCCAAGCACCACGCCTCAAAGTGCCTCTACTCATGTTCTGATTAGAACTAAGTCCCAGGGCCATAGCTACGTACGTGTAAGGGAGGCTAAGAAGTGTCACCCAGCCAAGGAAGAAAACCATCGTTTACAGCAACCAGCCAGCAGTCTCTGTCACAGTCTTATATATCATTCTAGTTACTTTTAAAGAAATTATTGAGTGAATTCATTTGAAACACATTGTTATCAGAGCACTTTTGATTAAACAAAGATATGGTTCAATAAACAAGAGTTACTTTTCTTCAGGAATTCAATAATTACCTTATAAGAACAGAAACTGCTTCATAAAAGATTAGTGTGCACAAATTTCATTTCCATTTTTCTTTACTAGGACGGACATATAATGATCTGAATCAATATCCCGTGTTTCCATGGGTATTAACAAACTATGAATCAGAAGAATTGGACCTGACTCTTCCAGGAAACTTCAGGGATCTATCAAAGGTAACTTTGCAATGCATAAAAGTCAGTTTTCTTCATAAGGCGGTAGTCTAAAAGCATTTCTGTCAGAATGTATATGTGTGTAGAACCTCCACAGTTGACCACCCCCTGAAGCTGATTAGTTTTCACAGACCAGACATGCACCACGTGTACACATCATACAGGAGGCTGTGGTCCTTATGGTGACCACCTCCGTGTGTTGACCACTTTTTTTTTTACAGTTCTTTGGATGGTCACCTTACAGAGGTTCTGCTATATATCCAATTAATGTTTCTAAGAGAATAAACTTGCTTGTCTTGTCCTTTTGTAGCCAGGGGTTAATCTCATCGATTCTTAGCACAGAAACTAACTACAAGAAGATAAATTAGTACTAGTGTAGGCAAAATGAAATAGTGACAAAGAACAGACGTAGGGAGAGGTTGCTTAGGTATCTCAAGTCAAAAAACGATGAAATTACTACAAAATGTGATGGCAAATTGTTTCTGTGATGTATTCTTAGGTGTAAGGCATATTATCTTTTGTTTTCTTTTTTTGCTAAACAACACTGAAAAAATGCCTATTATCTTGATCAGAAAATATACATACCCTGTAGGGAAGCAGAATGTTGAGAAGAAAATCCATCAAATTTGTCAATGGTTTGTTTAGATAGAGAAAAGATAGAGCCCCCAAATTGGCAAGAAAATGATACATAATGGGAATAATAAATAAAAAACAGATTTTTGATTAGTTCACTTCATTTGTCCAGAGAAAACTTAAGTTTGAAATTCAGTAGAGAACTAGGAACTACATTTTAAAAGCTGCTCTCTATAGCCTAAGCTTACGTGGGAGCCCCGCCCTGAAGTTACATCCTTTGGCCATAGTAAAGTTTCAGCTTATTCACTTTGAATTGATCCATCTTTTCTATGAAATGTGATTCTCTGGTTTAGCAGTCCACAGAGGGCTAAAAGGTGTCTGTGTATACATTTGGTTTAGGGAAGGTAAGCTCCAGGGGCTCCTAGCCAAGGGTAGTGTAAGCCCTGCAAATTAGGGAAAGGTCATTGAAACCAATTTAAAATTAATCCCACAGATGGTTGTTAACTCGGCATGCCTTCTCCTGCCTCTGTTTTTGCCTTTGAAAGCTTGACTCACCCAAGTCGAAGTTCTGTATTGCACTATGTAACTGCCTGTGTGACCTAAGCTGGTTTCTCTGAGCCCATTTGTAATATGGGAATAATATTATCCCATCTCATACAGTTGGAAGGATGAAACGACAAGCCTGTTTATAGAATGTAACCTAGGACCTGGCACATAGAAGCACCTGGTGAATATTAGCCACTCTTGTTACACATGGAATATTCATTAGCCTGTTTGTAAAGCCTATCTACTAAATTTTCCATATTCTTATGCGTCATTCACCCTCTGGTTCTTTTCTTTTATGTAACTTCCTTATCAAATCTAGTTGTAAGCCAGGTATGGTGGCACATGCCGGTAGTCCCAGCTGCTCAGGAGGCAGACTCTGTCTCAAATAAAATAAAATAAGTCTTAGTTGTAGCTCATTGCTAACTTTAGTTATAGACTCTAAAGCAGTGGTTCTCAACCTTCCTAATGCTGCAACCCTTAATACAGTTCCTGTGGGTTGTGATCCACAGGTTGAGAACCGCTGCTCTAAAGGAACCTAAGAGATCAGTTAGCCATTAACTTAGAGTTATACGGCTGGTAAAAAAATAAAATAAAATAAAATAAAATAAAGAAAATAAAATAGCAATTGAATTCTAATGTGCTTGCAAATAAAAGCTCACATAGCTGACAGAGATGTGTGAGGCCTGCATTTAGGAGACCAGCATTTACAGCGAGGACAGTACCAAACTGGAGATGCATCCTCAGCTACTCTGAGGTATTGGGACTCAAATGTTCTTAAAACACTAACTCAGCCAAAGAAAATGTGGTACTCTGTGATTCTGACTTAGGCAAAGGTTTCTTAGGACAGAAAAAGCAGTCACTACAAAAAAAATTCATAAATCTGATTTTATAAAAATTTTTTTAAAAAGAAAATGTGGCACTCACTATGATTAATATTGATTATGGAGGGCATCTGGTAAAATATTTGCTGGTAATCACAGATTTTTAGTTTATCCATATAGGAAAAATGAGATAAATTAAATGAGGAAGTCACTGTTTCTAAGGTAACTGGAAGATGTAAACATTCTTCAAGGTTTTTAAGCTGATCATGTACTTCCTCTGACAGAGCTTTTCCTTCTGTGCCTCACATGTGTTCTTCTAATGTTATATAGTGCTAAATAAATAATAGTGGTAAAAAGACGGAGCCTAAGTAAATTAGGCAAAGTGAATACCAGCTGTACTTTTGCAAGCATGGAGTCCTTCATGCTGTAAGCAGCTGAACCCATGAGCTCTGAAAAGATAGATAGCTTTTTCTTCCTATTCTACTCTATCCCGTGCTTTAGCAATTTGTTCTTTATATTCTGTCACACTAGCATGATAGGAAGATGTTAGCAAATTAAAGCCTCTTGATATGTTAATAAATTACTCATGCATTGTTCCCATGCTTCATTGAATTTCTTAATAGGAACTTCTTACAAATGGGCTAGAAACCTAAGACTATCCTGTATAAAAATCATTAACAAACAATATTTTAATGTATGAAAATATATCTTATTTTACGCCTAATGGGAAAATGACATTTGAAGTGTAACAATGTAATTGGAAGAAAAAAACATAGCACATTACTATTGCATTGGAAAGATGTCCATTACATGAAATTCTTATAAGCAGTACTGCAGAAGATACTTTTAATGGAGACTTTGTTATATTTTTGAAGTTCAAGGTAAAATTAAAATACTTGAATAGTAATATTAAGCAAGAATATTCCAAGAGATCATTAGCTATAGAAGTAGCTGTTTCTAAACAAAGATTGGAAGTCCTGATCCAAATAATAATTCCTACCAATGAATAATTTCAGAATTTGTGTCAGTAAAGATTTAGTTCCCCAAATAATTTTTATATTCTTTACTGTGTAAAAAATTAAGAAGCTATGAAATATACAATCCTACAAAAGTCGAATATTTCTCTTCTTTGTTTATGCCACCACATTGCACTGGCTTCATGAAAGTCTGTGTTATCAATTAGGAAACCGTTGAATGAAAGTTTCAGAAAACCCAACTCAAATTAGTTTGCACAATATTTCAATGTTATTGGTTCTATAACTGAAAAATTCAGAGGAAGGTTTGGTTTTCAGCAACATTTGCTCAGTAGTTCAGATGACAGCACCAAGGAAACTTGTTCTTCCCATTGCTCTGTTCTGCCTTTAGCTGCTGCGGGCCTCATACTCACCTCCCACTGGATAGCCTCTAGTAACTGCCAGCTCTCCAGGGCCCTGTGGAGCAAAAGGGGAGCAGCACTCCCAGACTTCATATTATATTGTCCAAAGGGAAAGAGAGAATCTTGCCAGGTAGCTCCCATGGAAGACAAAAATCTCTTTTCTGTCAGAAATCACAGAAAATGTCTCATGATCCATCAGCCCTTCTGAAGAGGGATGAGATATATTGCAGATGGGACCCGACAGTCATTTTCCATGCCTAGAACTAGAGAGAGAGCCAGGATCATACAGGACACCTGTCTAAGAATGGTGGAATGATCCAAAAGAATAAATTAGGACTCCTATTCTCAAAGGAAAAGGGGCTAGTTGGTGGTCAGTAAACAATTATAAACTACCAGATACAATGTATGTGAGAGTTTCTTTATGGTTTCATAATGAAGAGAATAGCAGATAAATTACAGGTTTATACACACATAGCTACTGCATAAAAGGAACTTTGCAAGGTACTAAGAGAACTTTATAGGAATAAACTTTCAGGGAATGTTCATTGTTCATGAGGAGAAAACAACAAAAGGTAGCATAATACTTATTAGTTCTATACAGTTATTATATATGGACATTAACTGATGTCAGAGATAAATTTATCATAAAAGTAACAAAGCTTAAGCTTTCATGACCCTTGATTTTCAGGGACATCTTGTATCCATTGCCCCTGATTTTACATTCATTTTCTTAAATAGCCCTCTCCTACAAGTTTTGTAAGTTTGAAGTCTCACAAAACCTGGACTACACCCTCAGGGCAAAGGAAGGAGCTATCTCATGAGTAAACATGGGTAGCTTGGTAAAAGAGGCAATTGAGAGGGGTATTTTAAACATCTCGGTATACTAGCTGATATATCTTCAATACATATCTGATCAGGTCCATAATTCACCAATTACATCTACTTCTTAAATACTTCCCCCAAACCTTCTGAGAGTATTGACAAGACAATGGTTTTTCATTTCATTGTTAAGCAGCGAAATGGTTTTCCATTTCATTGTTAAGCAGCGTCTAATAAATAACAAAGTCATGTTGAAAAAATTATTTTACTATTTTTATAGCATTGCACGGATTAGAACAACAAATGAGAAACAAGTAAATAAAAAAGTACGTGGCTGTACTTTCCCTGAGGCTCTGAGCACACGGACAGGATGAGGATGCCCGCTGGAGATGGCCTTCTGGGTAGTGCCTGTGTCCCCCTACAGTTAGTTCCATAGCAGGCAGTTCTCATTTACGTAGAAAGTTGGACCCTTGGAGTTGTTTCTGTTCTCTTTACTGGATGCTAGGAAAGGTTAATCCTGGAATTAGCAAACCTTTTCTGTTTTGCTTTATTTGTGTCAGTGTTAAAATTGAGAGTCAGAGAAAAATTTAGAGGTCATAACTGGAATGTGGAAATATTGCAGGCTTAGCTCAAATGTCTCACTGTCACATGTTGTACAAACTTAGGGTGCTTTCTAAGCTCTCTGAACTTCTGTTTTCTCTTCTTTAGTTGTGGAAAGTAGTGAAGGCACCTAGAGTAATGCCTGACACACTGTGGCGTTCAGTGAGTGGCAGCTACAAATTTCTATCAGTTGAGCATTCACTGTCTTTGGTGTAATTGAAAACATCTAGTGAAAGATGATTTTATTTGACTGATTTACATTTTATTATAGTAAATGAAATGAAATTATAGTAAATGAAAAGTAATACCATTTAATAAAATATTTTTCTTTTTTTTTTTTCCTTTTTTTTAATTCTTTTTTTTTTTCTGAGACAGAGTCTTACAAGGTCAACCTCAGTATAGTACTATGATGTCACACAGCTCACAGCAACCTCAAACCCTTGGGCTTAAGTGATTCTCTTGCCTCAGCCTCCCAAGTAGCTGGGACTACAGGTGCCCGCCACAGTGCCCATCTTTTTTTTGTTGTTGTTGTAGTTGTCATTGTTGTTTAGCTGGCCCGGGCCGGGTTTGAACCTGCCAGCCCTGGTGTATGTGGCTAGCGTTCTAACCACTGAGCTATGAGCACCGAGCCTAATAAAATATTTTTCATGCAATAAATAGCTTTATCATCTGTTTAAATTACCAGATTATCAAAGCTGTAAATGTTGAAACACTGACATTAAATGTTTATTGAAACTTTAGATGCATATTTATTTAGACTAAAGTATTTTCTATTTACAATATCCCTATTCTTTCTTTGGTCCACTTAACTGAATAGCTGAAGAGTTATAAGAGCAAGAAATTTCCTTATTAGTAAGATTTATTATACTTGTCATTTAGTTAGACATCACAGGCTCAAGTTTTATTTGCTATCTGTACAGGGTATGGGCTGTGTTTATTGTTTAATAGGAGAGAAAACAAATGAAACTATCTGCCACTGACCTGTCTTCTTCTCAATACTGAGCAACAGTGAGTATAGAGATCTGCTGCCCCTTATGAAGATGTGACCTTGTGGTGAAATTTCTCTTAAAACATGATCTATGCTAGTGCTTTCCCTATTTACATATACTATTACATATACTATTTACTCATATGAACTTGACTCTTAAATTATAGCTGGTTACATGCCTTTGACTTGAAGTACAGTCTCTACTCATTAAAGTGTAAACAGAATTTTCCTATTTCTCAGTCATGCCCTCTGATAAGTGAAATAGTTTCATCACAAAACCAAGTCCTACTAATATTGACGTGAGCATAAGACATTACACACACACCCATTCATCAAGTGGAAAAAATATATTTTGTTAACACAGGAGTTGTTTGACTGACAGATGATGATAAGCATAACCATTTTCCCAAATTATTATGCCACTTAAAGAAAGGAAGTGATAATGCCTTGAGGCTTTGAAATGTGATAATGCAGCAGAGTGCACTGAAGTGTGAACACTGCTCAGCCGTCCACCCTCAGTGCTGCCGAGTGTCTGTACACCACGCAGGAAAGAGCTTACGCCATTAATGTAGGGAATGCACAACTCAGCCATCCAGAGCAAGTTTCTGTGATTATTTCATTTTTCTTTTTCACCACAGCTTAACAATATCTAAAGTGAAATTAGGTTCATGTGCTTTAGTATAATGCTTAATTTTTAACAACAAAATATAAAATATGGGCAAAGCTACCAAGTGTATTAGTAGCTGACTATGATGATATAAAACTTACTAAAAGATAAAAGAACCAATGTATAAATTTAATTGTATACCATCTACCAAAATACCTACTGCTAAATTTGAAATATTTGTCTAAATATATGTTGAAAGCCACCTTAACCTATCACTCACAGGATGTAGAAAGTTGTTTTTGTTAGGCTTGTTTATATGGCAGTGCTGAAGAATTACTAATTTAAGGTCAGGTATTTACTGGCAGTATGCATGGATTTTTTTTTTTTTTTTTTAATTTCTGGTTAATATGAAGGCACACATGACTAGGTGGCAGTGTCTGCATTTGTAAGGTGAAGTCCAAGTTGCAGCTGTGTCCTTCACCCGGGAAGTGTGCCATACGCCCACGCATTGTTCCCTTTGGGTGGGACCTTGCTGGTCCTTGTCCCCTACCCCCTACTTGAATTTAACTGAGTTTTTCTCTCAAGTGAACACACAGTTGTTAATCTAGTAGTTTCTTTCTTTCTTTTTTTTTTTTTTTTGGAGACAGAGTCTCCAGCTATTGCCTTGGGAAGAGTGCTGTGCCGTCACAGCTCACAGCAACCTCAAACTCTTGGACTTCTTAAGCGATTCTCTTGCCTCAGCCTCCCAAGTACCTGGGACCACAGGCGCCCACCACTACACTCAGCTATTTTTTGGCTGCAGTTGTCATTGTTGTCTAGCTGGCCAGGGCTAGGTAAGAACCCACCAGCCTTAGTGTAGGTGGCCAGCACCGTAACCACTGTGGTACGGGTGCAGAGCCCAATTTAGTATTGAGCACATATGATGCTTGTTTTTTCATTCCTGTGAAACTTAGGAAAGTGTTCTCCCACTCCATCCAGGTTGCTACAAAAGTAATATACTGTTTTAAATCTATGGGATAATCATTTATTTAAATTAACAATTCTATTAATTCACTTATTTTTTATTCCACAAGCATTTATTGCCAGCTTACTTTGTACCAGGCACTAGAGACACAAAGACAATAAGAAACAGTTCATATTGTTAAGAATTTATAGTCATTTTTCATTTATCTGGTACCCATCGAACTATTTTCTTTCTAATCAAAAGAAAAGAAGAATCAAGAAAATGCAAAGAAAAAGTTGATTCACAGACACTTTGGTACAATCAGAAAAAATGAAGTGTTTGTTTTTTATGTCTCTACTATTGCTTATTGGACACACATAATGGGTGACAGAGAGCTTTGTGGATTTACACAGAACTTCCAAACCAGTCCTGGGCTCTGTTTGCCTATGCTCTTTTGATTCCTTCCCATTTAGCAAATTGTCCTGTTATTTCAGAAAGAGAGAAGAGAAAAAAATACTAGTTAGGGCTTTTGCTACCTTGAAAATTTTAGGCTATTAAAAAAGGAACAGAAAACCCCAGGAGCATTTTCTAGTGTATGCGCCTGGCACTCCCTACAGAAGGGAAGACAGCCTGCTTTGTGCACTCTGCTTCACCAGCCACGTGCCACGTCTGTATCTAAAGGTGCAGCATTATCATGCCAAAGTAGGCCAGATTCAGTCTCCTTTAACCTTTCCTTTCTGCTGAAACAGAGTATTAAATAGAAGCGATCTTAAAACTAATTTGTAGCCCCATCATTATCCTCCTACTTAATACTGAGAAAACTTCTAGAACTGACACATGAAGATTTAAGATACTCCATGGATTTTAGGTAAAAGTGTTTTCTTTTCATTAAAATTTTCTAAACTAATTTTTTTAGGAATTATTCTGGGATAACCCCAATGGTAACAGGCAACATTAGGCCTGCTTACTGTACATCAGGCGTGTGCTCAGCACGGGTTTCTTGTTTCACTTTCACAACTCTGTGATGACCTGCGCTTGTCATGCAGGTCGCATCTTCTTTCTCTTGTTGCCTGTTGTTTCCTACTGTACGTAGGTAGGATAGTCTCAAAATAAATAAATAAGGAAAGGCCTGATGGCTTATGGTGATTAACCCAGCACTTTGGGAGGCCAAGGCAAGAGAATTGCTTGAGAACAAGAAATAAAGTGAGTCCCTGCCTTTATAAAAAGTAGAAAATTCACTGGGCATGGTGGCGCACACTTGGTAGCACCTGCGCTACCTGGGTGACTGAGGCCAGAGGATTTCCTGAACCCAGGAGTTTGAGGTTTCAGTGAGCTATACATGATGCCTCTGCACTCCAGCTTAGGGCAACACAACAGAAGGAGACCCTGTCTTAAAAATTCACTAATAAAAATTTTAAAATAAGCCTGATGGCCACTGTGACTTATTCTTATAATTCTAGCCAGGTGTTCAAGACCAGTCTGGGCAATATAGCAAGGCCCCATCTATGCACACACACACACACACACACACACACACACACACAAAGTTACTACTAGCCGAGCATGGTGGCTTGCACTGGTAGTCCCAGTTACTCAGGAGGCTAAGGCAGGAGGATTGCTTGAACCTAGAGTTCAAGGCTGCACTGAGCCATTGAGCCACTGCACTTTCATCCTGGGTGACAGAGCAAGATCCTGTCTCAAACATAAATAAGTAAATAGGCCTGATGATTAATTTATCTTCTAGATGCTCTCCACCTTTCCTAAATGCCCACTTTTTATATGCTACCAGAAAGAAAAAGAAAGCGAGTGAGCCATCAGATACCTCCAAAACTATCAGTCCTGCATGGGACCAACATATCTGTGAATGTGCTAGTAGAAATTGCTAATGAAAATACAAATTTGGATCAAAAATTATCTTTCTTCATAATACATAATTCCACCCTATGAAAAAGTAAAAAAGCAAAATACACTCAATTATAGCTGCCAAAATAGAAGTCTTAACACTTCCCTTTATTAGTGCTTCATTACTTCAGGTTCTGTCCCTTAACAATTTATTTGGAAACTGTGTCGTGATTAGCTGAAGTTCATGTGATGAGGAAAGGCTGTATTAAGCAAATTAATGGTGTCTATAAACTTGTAAATGGGAAATTTAGTCCACTTCAGGGAACATAATTTTCACACATTTTAGAGAACAAGTTTTGAAATTAATCATTGAAGCATCCTTATCTATTAGAATAACCCAAACGTAAGTACCACAGAAAAGACTGTTTGATTTGAATGGTTTTGCTTTGGTTTTGTGTTACATTTTAATTGATTTTGACTTTTTATTATGAAAATTTTCAAGCATAAAGAAAAATAATTAATGCCCATTTAACCAATACTTAAATGTTGTAATTATTGACATTTGAGCATTCTTTTGTTTTGCTGAAGTATTTTAAGGTAAATTAAACATGTCATGATTTACCCCTAAATATTTCAGTATGAAAAATAACATTTTCCCATGTAACCAGAATACCATTTTCACATCTAACAAAACTTACTTATCCCTTATTTATTTTATTTTATTTTTTATTTTATTTTATTTATTTTATTATTTTTTTTTTTTGCAGTTTTTGGCCAAGGCCGGGTTTGAACCCGCCACCTCTGGTATATGGGGCATCCTACTCATTGAGCCATAGGCACCGCCCACAATCCCTGATTTTATCTAACATTAGGCCTATAATCAGGATTTTCCAGTTACCTCCCGTGAGTCTTTAAAAATTGTTTTGTGCAAGCCAGGATTCCATCAGTGACCATACAATCCATCTGATTCTTCTGTCTTATGCATCTTTTAGGCAACAGTAGCTCTCAGCCAGCCCCTTTATTGAGGATATTGACTCATTATAGACTATGCCAGTTATCCTAGAGAATATCTCACCTTTTGGATTTGTCTTTTGTTCCTCATATTTTATCTAATAAGGCTTTGATACATCTTGATTCAAATACCAGTGAAGAGTAATACTAGAAATTTATATTTGGAAATACTTGGTCAATACAGCTTATTTGTCAAAATACAAAGTTACTATAATTGATTAACATTTATCAAAATTAAAATGTTCACATTTGAAAGATATTTATGTACCATATAATGGAAAAATCCATCTAAAATTGTATGCATAAGGTAACCAAATTCTTGATAAAACAATAAAAAAGGAGTGTAAAGGGAAGACTAAAAGTCTCCATCATTCCCACTCCCCAAAGGCAACTGTTGTTCAAGTTGCATGTGCAGTCTTAAAACTGTTTTGCTGAATATTTAAAAAATATATATTACATATATTATAGGATTTTTAGAGGAACTTTGATAATGCTATATCATACTGCTTCTGTAAGTGGCTTTTCGTAATCTTAGTGCTACTAATGATAATTTAATATTACCTCTAATCCATTCTCCATTAAACCTTTGGAGTTAACTTTCTCAAGCCTAACGGATTTTATTTCTATCCCACTTAAAACCATTCATCCACTTTCTACTGCCCATACTCTGGTCTACAAAGCCCTGTGAGTGTCCCCTGCCTGTTTTCTCGCCTCATCTCATGAACTCTTCTTCTTGATGACTCTGCTCTAGGCACACTGTCTTTCTTTCTGTTCCTTTAACTTGTCATCCAGGCCCCCCAGATCCTTCACACTAGCTTTTTCTCTGCCTTAAACTCTCTTTGCCCGTGAATGTCATATGACTGGTTCCTTCTCATTCACATTCAGGGGTACTTCTTCAGCGATGTCTTCACTCTGACCCAATCATTGTGCTCCTATAAATTATCAGTTGTAAGTGCTCTACTGACAGTTGAAACGGAATAATAGGATCGCAGTGATTGAGTCAGAATGAAGACATCTCTGAAGAAGTGCCCCGAGCGTGAATGAGAAGGAACCAGTCTTACGAGATTCATGGGAAGAGAGTTTAAGGCAGAGAAACAGCTAGCATGAAGGGTCTGGGGGGCCTGGATGACATGTTAAAGGAACAGACCTTGTTAATGTTACTCTAAGGTCTAGAGTCATTTCTGACACAACAGGCACTCAATATTGATTGACTGAGTTTATCTTGGAATCTTTTGAAATCAGCCATTTATATTAGCATATAGGTATATCATTTATTTAACTAATCCCTTATTGGACATTTAGACCACTTCCAGCTTTTGATTTAAGAAATATCCTTATATCTCATTTTTTTCCATATTATAAATTCCTTAAAGAGGAATTATTGGATCAAAAATATGTGTATTTTTGGAAAAATGCTACCATCTTGCCCCACAAGAAATATATACTCATTTATATTCATACCAACATTATTATGACATATCATGTTTTCCTACAACCTGGACAATGCTAATATTTTAGTTAAAAAAATAATTTTGTTTGACGTTTTAACAGTTGTGAGTGTACTTATAACTTTTGGTTGCATGTCATAGAAATTTCAACTTAAACCGGCTTTAATTTAAAATATAAAGTTTTTATAAGCACAAATAACTGAGAAATCTAGGGATGGGTCAGCCTAGGAAAACTGGATCCAAGTGCTCACTAGTGTCAGGCAAGATGCCACTTTTCTGTGTTGGCTTCAGTTTCAAACAGGCTTCCTTGTGTGTCAGCAGTGATGACTTCGTAACCCCACTAGGAAAACAGAGCGCTTCTTCCCCAGATAGTTGAAGCAAGGTTACATTGGATCAGCTTGAATCATTTGCCCATTTCTGCAGCGATGGATGTGGATTAATACGGTACCCATATGGATAAATATGTTGATTAACAGGTCTGAATCATCTGCCCATCCAAGGAGTCGGGTGATGAGGTCAGCCACCTGCACCAGGTAGACCAAAAGTGGGGAAGAAGTAGTTAATAAGTAAGGAGGCATAATGGGTGCTAAACAGACAAAAAAAGAGATATCTGTTACATTGTAGAAGCTGGTACAATTTTATCCTACATATGTTGGAAATTAGCATTCATTTTCCTATGAATTTCCTATTAATATAATTGGCCCATTTATTTAATTAGGTTGTTCCTTAGCTTCTTACTGATTTGTAAGAGCTCATTTATCCTATGTACTATAAATATTTTTGAGTTTTGCCTAAAAATTTTGTCTAAAATTTCCACATGGAAATTTTCTACAATAATACCAAACTTCCATATGAAAATTTTATGTAATAATAGATCATTGGGTTAATCAGTTTTCGTTTCTGTAGCTCATTTAAAAAGAGCTGTGTTAGGTGTGGGATTACAGAAGTGAATAAGAGATCCTTGAAGAGCTAGTCTACTAGATAAAAAAAGGTTCTAAACTTGCCTAACTGTTACCAGATGGTGTCCTGTAATGCTTCACAGATGCAATTTCAACTGCTTCCAAAAGAATAAGGAGGGAGGCAGGGAATTTACTTGAGCACAGAACCTTCTACAGGTATGGTTTCTACAGTGTCATAACTGAGAAGTAAATGGAACAACAACAAAAAATTTAGCCCTCAGAAGTATAAAACAAAAGGATTCTCACCAGAATTTTTCAGAGTACAAGTCTAAGAAGTACTGCTTCTGTTGCGTGTAAAAGACTGTCATGAAAACAGAAAAGATATCGTTCTGTCATTTAAAATATATATATATAGAGAGAGAGAGAGACAGACAGACAGACAGACAGACATATATAGAAAAGAAAAGAAAAGAAAACACTGGAGTAGCAAATTTAAACAATTGGATTTATAATACTTTTTCTCAGAGAACTTGATAATGTAACAGGCATCTGTCAGGATTTTTGTTGAATACAATAAAATCATGAAGTTTTTTTTTTTTTTACAAAAAATAGCTTTTTGTGGCACTTAAGTCTGAAACAGGATTTCTCTGTTTTGCATTCCAAAAAATGGTATATGTAAGAAATTAGGCAATCTGCAAGGGCTTAAGCCTGAGTCCCAGCTACTCAGGAGGCTAAGGCAGGAAGGTTGCTTGAGTGCAGGAGTTCTGGACTGTAGTGTGCTATGCCAATCACGTGTCCACACTAAGTTCTGCATCAATACATAAATATGGTGACCTCCTGGGGGGGATACTGGTCGGAAACAGAGCAAGTCAAAACTCCCATGCTCATCAGTGGTGGGATCGTGTCTGTGAATAACTACTGCACTCCAGCCTGGGCAACATAAAAAGGATAAAATAAAAAGGGGAAACTGGACTGGGTGTGGTGGCTCACACATGTAATCCCAGCACTTTGGGAGGCTAAGACAAGAGGATCACTTGAGAACATGAGTTCAAGACCAGACCAAGCAACATAGCAAGGCCCCTTGAGTATACAAAAAATAGAAAAATTAGCTGGGTGTAGTGATAGGTATCTATAGTCCCAGCTACCTGAGACACTGAAGCAGGCAGATCACACAAACCAAGGAGTTTGAGGTTTCAGTGAGCTGTGGTAATGCAACTGTACTCCAGCCTGGACAGCAGAGCAAGACACTGCCTCAAAAAAGGCAGCGGGTGGACGCCAAATGATAAGAGTAGAGAAAATCCTCAGCGTCGTTCCTTCAATAACTACAACAGTGGGGTTTCATGTAGAAATGCTAAAGTTATACATAAATTTTTTTATTTTACAAACTGAATTATGGTAATAAAGTTCAGTAGGGATAGAACTTGTACTTTTAATCTTTGCGGGGTTATTCATTTGCATCATTTTCTGTTATCCTGTTACACTTCACTTGTAGCATAAAAACTCACAGGAATAAAACAGAAATAAAGCTAAAAACAAGTTTTAAAATTTTAGTTTAACCTTTTTATATGGTTAACACCTACAAGGCACAGATGTGGCTGTATCTAAATACCCACTGTTTGACAGGAAAGGAAATTAGTCTTGGATAAAAATTGGAAAAAATTACAAAGTAAATTTATAAATTTCATTAAGTGTAGCCTTACCTTTTCACCGAATGCTTACCTTATTTATTTGCTAAATTCAAATGGTATAAGTAGATGGGAAGGGAAATGATAGAAAGATGGATAAAGCTGTGATATGATATATGATATGTATCTGTTTGGATCTCGTAAGTAAATACGTCATCTGTGACATAATTCTCATTTCCCAAACATTTTAAAGATATTTGCTGTTAAATGATTGTTTTTTGAGTATCTGGATCAAAATGATAGAAAAGAGTAAATACAAACCGAACCATTTACATTATGCATCATAAAATTCATTTCTAATTACATTAGGTAAAAATTCAAAATTAGAAATATATTTTAAGAAATTAGTACTGAAGACATATATAGGCTTAAACACTATGCAGACATTTCCTATGAAGTCTTATTCTGTAAGTCACTCCGATAAAATGACTTTGATGAAACTTGAATAAAATAAAAAATATAAATACTTACTTTATCCCTTTTTCTGTAATGTAGGAGAAAGATGATGAGTAGAGAAAGGACCATGCCCTTTTTTCCAGAATGTTTTGTGAGGTCTTATAGAACAGGCAGCATCAGATACAGTGTCCTGAGGGAAGGTGCAGACATTTTATGACTGTGAAAATTCTATCAGCATAGTCATTCTTCATGACAGAGCAAAGTAAATGCTTTGAAAATATTTATTTAAAAAAGAAGAAAAATATTTATTAAGCTAGAAAAAACATATCTGTAAAGTATAAAATATGTAGGCAAATTTAAATTGAAAACTTATAATTTCAGTTCAGTTCACTAACAGAACTTATATTCATTCCACTTTATAGTAACTACCTTTTTACTAAAAAAGTAATTATGTTTTTGTTTACAATGTCATTTTTATTTCATGTTTTAATGAAACGATTAATATTGTCATCCAGAGTGTGAAAGACAACAACGCTCCTATGTAAACTGTGTTAGGATGTTACTCCTGTTAATGTTCTTATAGACGTTAATAATTTCATCACATGATTAGTATTTTATGTAATGTTTAGCAAAACTGCATTAACTTTTTTAACATCTATCTAGAAAAACTTGAGAGCTAACCAGTGAAATTTAAAAGAAAATAAAGTTTAAACCTTAGAGGATTTAAAAAATATTTACACCAAAGTTTTATATTTTCTTCATTTTAATGAAATGACAACAAAATAGTTTAGGAACCTTAAAATATTAACACTCTTATGCCCAAGAAATATAGTTTTTTGTTTAAAAATAAATTTTTTAGCTTGTATTAATAATTAAAATTAAAAAAAAATGAACATAATTTACAAATAATTTTAAGATTCAGGATAAGCATCCTTTTAAGTAAGAGTTTACTATGGAAATTCTAAAAGACTTTTAACTGCTAACATCAATGTGTTATTTGAATTAGTCTCCTGAGACCAAAAGAAAGGCTCACAGCAATTTATATATGAATTTTCTCCCCTGTGTAACATTATGTCTCCCACTGAAACACTAATTTTCTTTTGCTTCTTTTCTTAAAATTAAGCCTTGGTAGGGTCTTCATAGTTAATAGGAATACTAAATTTTGAAATATAGGAGGTAGATATTATTTATTTTTTTTTATTTTTTTTTTTTTTTGAGACAGAGTCTCACTATATCACCCTCGGTAGAGTGCTGTGGCATCACAACTCACAGCCACCTCCAGCTCCTGGGCTTAGGGGGTTCTCTTGCCTCAACCTCCCGAGTAGCTGGGACACCGGCACCCGCCACAAGGACCAGCTATTTTTTTTGTTGTTGCAGTTTGGCCGGGGCCCCTTGTTATATGGGGCCGGCGCCCTACCCACTGAGCCACAGGAGCCCCCCAAGTCTTAGCATTCATCTTTTGTTTTCTATATAAATGTTTTACTTTTGTTTTTGTTTTTGTCTTTTGTTTTTTAAGACAGAGTCTCACTATGTTGCCCTCGGTAGAGTGATATGGCATCACAGCTCACAAGCTCACAGCAACCTCAAACTCTTGGGCTTAAGCAATTCTCTTGCCTCAGCCTCCCAAGTAGCTGGGACTACAGGTGCCTGCCACAATGCCTGGCTATTTTTTGTTGCAGTTGTCATTGCTGTTTAGCTAGCCAGGGCCGGGTTTGAACCCACCACCCTTGGTATATGTGGCTAGCGCCATAACCACTGTGCTACAGGCACCAAGCCAACATTTTCATTTTTATAGTATGTAACCTAAAACCTAATAATGTGGTTATTTTATATCATAACAGTTGACTCCATACCATTAAGCCAAAATCAGACCAAAATCATAAGCCAAGGTTATTTGCTATTTGAAATGATGAAGATGCTATGCTAGAAATTCTTAGTGATTAAGTTTTCTAATAAGTTTGAGACAATGATCCAGTTAACACATGCTTTATTCAAGAAATACATCAATTACATCGTAAGCATTCATTGAAGAAATAAATCAATCATATCCTAAGCATTTTCAGTACACTCCACTACACGTGTTCACATCATGATTGGTAAAGGGCATGGTGGTGCTGATAGGAGAGGTTTTAGTGGCCTTAGCAAAATGTTTCCAGGGAATCAGAATTGTGTGGATTATTCTATCACCCATAGGTTTGAAGTTCATAAAAAGAATGGACATTAACAGAACAGGTTTAACATTCTAAACGAGTTTACATATGGAGGGTTTTGTCTTACACACACTGGATAACAAGCTAGTAAGACTAAGTTTTCTCTAATATGGTTGTCAAATGATCAATTGCTGCTCCTTTTCTTCAGCTAAATTTTTGCTATATAGGTTGTTAAGTACACAAGAAAATAACATGAAACTGTTGGTTTGGTCTTAACAGTTTAAACTAGATCACCTCAGATAATTCAGTTCACTAAGACATTTAGTAGTCTAGAAACTATGCACATATGAAACCAAAATCACCCTGAGCCGTGATCTAACCCTACGAGAACAGCCCACATCACAAAGTCCCAGAGCTGCAGGTGCTGACGCAGATGTGGAGAGAAGGGAACACTTTCACACCATTGGACCATAAACTAATACAGACTCTTTGGAAAGAAGTATGAAGGATCCTCAAAGAACTCAAATTAGAACTCCTATTTGATCCCACAATCCCATTACTAGGCATCTACCCAGAAGAAGAAAAGCCATTCTATCAGAAGGACATTTGCCCTAGATTGCTTATCACAGTTCAGTTAACAGTCACCAAGATGTGGAAACAACCTAAATGCCCATCCACCCAGGAATTGATTAACAAACTCTGGTATATGTGTAATAGGGAATACTATTCAGCCATAAAAAAGATGGAGACTACGTTTTTTGTATTAACCTGGATGGAGATAAAACACATTCTGCTTAGTACAGTATCACAAGAATAGAAAACCAAATATCCAATGTACTCAATATTAATATGAAACCAGTAGACAATCTAACATGCCCACATAACAGGAAAACTCAATGCAATTCGAGGGGGAATGAGGCAGGGGAGACGGGATGATGAGGGGAGGGAATCGATATGCTCCACTTAATGGGCACAGTGGAAGGGTACATGACACGCCTTTTGGGTTAGGATACAACTAACTACAAGAGGGACTCTACCTCACAGACACACATACTGTAATCTAATTGTGTCTTCACATTAACCTGAAGTTAAAAAAAAATAAAATAAAAGAATGCACATATGAGTCATCTTCTTGGGCAACTTTTTACAAATACAATGATTTATAATTAATAGTAAAGTCAAATATGGTTAAAAATATAATACAAAAAAAGTATGTTAATGCTCTATGGTTAAAATGAATTAACAGTTAAATATTTTTAAGTTTAAGACTTATCTACAATGTCTAATATGATTGCGTTAAACAAAATATTTCCTTTTTCTTTTTATAGCCAATTGGTGCTTTGAACCCAAAGAGAGCTGTGTTTTATGCAGAACGTTATGAGACATGGGAAGATGATCAAAGCCCACCCTACCATTATAATACTCATTATTCAACAGCAACATCTACCCTATCGTGGCTTGTTCGAATTGTGAGTATTTTCCTTAAGTTATAGTTTGCCTTCAATACCTCAAAGGTTTTAACCTCAGTAAATGAAAGAAAAATCAAATGCAGTTCATTTCAAACAAAGATTAGTAAAGTAGAAATTAAATACAGTAGAACCTCCATAGTTGACCATCTCCCTACAGTGACCACCTCCTTCAGTTGACCTAATTTTCATAGACCAGTCATGCACCACATGCACATATCAGTACAGCAGGCCTAGTTCCTTATGTTGACCACCTCTATATGCTGACCAGTTTGTTACAGTCCCTTGTGTGGTCAACTTACAAGGGTTCTACTGTATTGCAAACTGTAGCAAAACTAAACTTTTTTGATTAGTTGCCTCATTTGCAAAATTGAGTTAGGAAGATAGGTTACTATGAGCTTCTTAACCCTGAACCAGTTATAAAGGACCCGGTCTCCTGGAGACAGTCTTGACGCCTGCTGCCTCCTCCCTTGGGAGGGAATCTGGCACTTACCCTCCCCAGCTCTCTCCGTTTGCTTCTTGGACAGCATGTTTTAAAACCAGTTTCCAAATGTTGTGAAAACCACTTTCTGTTACCTTTTCTTTCTCCTAAGATGTAAATATATTCAAGTCTCTCTGATCTTTAAAAACAAAAAACAACCCTCCTTCCAGCCCTGCCCCTCACAGTCCTTTCCATCTCTCTCCCTGCAGTCAGTGCTGCAAGCACAGCCTCTGCTGTCCTGCGTGCACTGCTCGGGGCCTCCACCCTATCGCCTCCCAGAGGGTACACGGCCATCATTTTGCTGAATTGTTTGTGTGGAGGTTGTGCCTGATGTGGATGGAGCTTCCCCTGTCTTACCCATCATGTCTGCTCAGGTGTACCCCTTCCTCAGGACTTTTCTCTGTGCCTTACATGGGCTGTGTCGTTCATTTGCAAGCTAGTGACCTCCAACCTCTGTCTTCACTGCACATTTCTCATGGGTCCCTGATGTCTATTCCCAAGTCCCTACTGGGCATTTCTCCCTGAACGTCTCACAATACTATAAACACCAATTTTAAGAAATGAGCTCATCTCCCTCATGAACTTACTTTAGTTCCTCCCAATTTTTTTCTAAGTAAATGGCGTGATTATTCCTCCAGTTTTCACCCAGTTGCCCAATCTAGAAATTGGGAAGCTTTCTTAGATATTTTCTCTACTTTTCAGCCACCCACAGATTCTACCATCCCAATATTTCTTCAGTCTGTCTCCTTTTCTCTGTTAACTCTGACCCCGCCCTTAGTTTAAGTTCCCATTATTTCTCATCTAGATTATTGCAAAAGCTCGTAGCCAATCTCTGCCTTTAATCTTCCCCTCTCCAATGTAGTCTAGTTAGGAGCAGTTACTGTAGTCAGTGTTTTTGGTTTTTATTTTTACTGTAAGTGACTGAAAAGTAGCATAGAATGCTAAACCAAATCTGTAAATTAATACAATCAAAAATATTTTCTCCCCCTTACTAAGATATATTCAGACCACTCTGTTGTATGCATCTGATATGCCTCAGAAACATATTGGTAAAGCAGCATTATGAAAATGTATCTCCTATTTTCAAATTTATTTTTTCCCTAAGCCTAAATAACAGCTTTAGTTCAAGAGAACCTTAAGTGTTCTCTCCATTATAGGGAGAAACTGAACTGTCTACAAAAATGTAATATGAGGATGTCTTAAGTAACTTCTAAGCTCTTATAGTTGGCAGACTATAAACAATTACTTTTGTTACAAAAAAGTTTGATCAGAATTATAATTCAGTCTAATTTGTCCGAAGATTTTTCTTAATTATATAAACTTACATTCTTTTATAAAAATGTTTCTGAGCTAGAAGTTCAGAATATTGAACATATTTTCTTAACATGGAATCAGATACCCAGATTCTACAATCTAAATATCTCTTCAGGCTGTCTCCTTATTTTTGAATAAGGAATATTTCAGTTATTCTTTAAAAAGAATAGTTCAGTTAACTCTAGCACTTTTAAAGTATTAAAATTCTATTTCTTTTTTCTATTAATTTAAAAAAATTAGATTTATATAAATTATATATTTTTATATTTATATAAATATATATAAATTTATATATTTATCACTATAAACCAGTCAAAACAGAGCGCCCTTAGTTTGTGGGTGGTAATAATTAGTATCCTCCTAAGGTAGGAAAATACTTCACACTCACTCAGAGGTGCAGGCTTTCTGGATTACAGACACATGAGAATTTATTGCTTGCATTTTGCAGTTTTGGCCACAGATCAAAACAAAATACAGAAAAAGAAAAATTTGCAAATTAAGATCTTAAATAGTTGTTTTTTTTTACAATGGACACAAAATACATTCTTAGTTGATTTTGAGCTGTCCAATAATCAAGCAGACAAGAATACACTAGGCCTAATAAATTAGATTCCCTGATCACCAAATGATCAAACCATAAAAAAAGCCTCAAATTCCTAATCATTACCATTGGGAAGTAATTGATTAGGTGTGCATGAACCAGAAACAAAACTAGTGGAGAGAATTAAATTAAACATGAGAAAAAAAGAGTGTCAATAAAGTTAAAGTTCTCTTGGCTGCTCAAGATTCAACCCAGAAGCCAAGGGAAGCCAAGAAAAGATGTACCTGGGCCTAAGTGGCCCATAAGATACACGACTTAAGCTACACAGTTGATTTGGCTTCATCAGGTCAGTCCATATGGAACTCTCAGAGAGACCTTCAAAACTGTTAGAGAAGAAAATTTTTAGAAAATATTGAAACCAGCTGGGTGGGGGCTCATGCCTTTAATCTCAGCACTTTGGGGAGACTAAGGAGGGAGGATCACTTGAGGTCAGGAGTTTGAGATTAGCCTGTATACCCCCACCCCCCAATCTCTAAAAAAAATCAAAAATAAGCCATGGGTGGTGGTGCACACCTATAGTTCCAGCTACTTGGGAGGCTGAGGCAGGGGAACCCCTTGAGCCCAGGAGTTGGAGGCTACAGTGAGCTATGGTGACACTGCTCTACTATAGCTAAGCAACAGAGCAAAACCCTGTCTCCAAAAAGAAAAAGAAAACATTGAAACCAAACATTTCACCCTTGGAGGCCTTTCACAACACTTGAGGTTCTATCAAAGACTCATCACCACAGTAACCTACCACATGGGGGAACTAGGATACCTCGTGCAGGTATTTGGGGAATGAGAAAAAGAAAAAGTGAGGAGTCATTTCTAAGAAAATGTTACCAACTGTGTTGTTTTAGAATTAAATGAGAGAATATGTATAATAGTATTTTGAAATGTATAAAGTGTTATTCAGTGGTTTTTATATAATCAAATTCGTCTGAAGCCAGATTCACAAGAATTATTCAAGTGAGCCCACAGAATCAGCAGCCTGAGTTAAGTTGACCTTCCAATATCCTTAACAAGCTAAACACTTTCTCAAATCCTAGATCACAACCCATGCTGAAATTGATTTCTTTTTGTAGTGAGGTGGCATACAACCCGTGCTAAGACTGGCAGAATACTCTGTGTATACTTATCATACACATGCCCTTTTAGCATTTTCTGTAGCAGTGTTGTACAACAGGAATATAATGTAAGCCACTTACATAAGTTAAAATTTCTAGTAGCTACATTCAAAAGTAAAAAAGAAATACATGAAATTAATTGTAATTAATATAGTATTTGTTAACCTGATATATCCAAAATGTTACCATTTAAACATGTAAATAATGTAAGAATTATAATTTTTTTGGTACTAAGTCTCTGAAATCCAGAGGATCCTTAATATTTAGAGCACATTTTAATTTGAATTAGCCACATTTGAAGAGTTCAGTAGTGACATGTGCCTAGTAGCTACAATATTGGACAGAACAGATCTATGGATTTGCTTTTACAGGGACTCAGTCTAAACATTTTATATTATGCAGTAATAAATAGAAATATCCTGATCTAACAGCTTCTTAAGTGTTTAACCAAATGGGGCCAAGGAATTATGATTGTCTATGTGCCATCCCAAGGAGTTTCTGAAGTACAAAATGCGTTAAAGTTTTTGTCACTAAGAATTTGTTCATGAAAATAAAATAAAGATTAAAAGAAGGATCCATCCTATACCTTTCATGCCTTTTAGACGTAAAGTCATTGAACTCATTATTAGTTTCAATTAATGTTCTTAATATGACAATGATAATAATGATTTTAAAATGCTAAATTTTTTTTTCATTTATTATTAAATCTAGTACAAGTGTCCTTATGATTTCCAAAAAGGTTGTACTAGTTTATAGTCCCACCAGCAGTGTAAAAGTGTTCCCTTCTCTCCACATCCACACCAGCATCTGCAGCTTTGAGATTTGGTGATGTGGGCCATTCTCGCTGGGGTTAGATGGTATCTCAAGGTGGTTTTGATTTATATTTCTCTAATACATAGGGATGATAAACTTTTTTTATGTGTTTGTTAGCCATTCATCTGTCTTCTTTAGAGAAGGTTCTATTCATATCTCTTGCCCATTGATATATGGGATTATTGGCTTTTTTCATGTGGATTAATTTGAGTTCTCTATAGATCCTAGTTATCAAGCTTTTGTCTGATTCAAAATATGCAAATATCCTTTCCCATTGTATATGTAGTCTCTTTGCTTTGGTTGTTGTCTCCTTAGCTGTACAGAAGCTTTTCAGTTTAATGAAGTCCCATTTGTTTATTTTTGTTGTTGTTGCAGTTGCCATGGCAGTCTTCTTCATGAAGTCTTTCCCCAGCCCAGTATCTTCCAGTGTTTTGCCTATGCTTTCTTTGAGAATTTTTATTGTTTCATGCCTTAAATTTAAGTCCTTTATCCATCTTGAATCAATTTTTGTGAGTGGGGAAAGGTGTGGGTCCGGTTTCAGTCTTTTACATATCTTTCATTTCCTGGTTTTCTATTCTATTCCAAGTGTCTATGCCTCTATTTTTGTGCCAGTACCATGCTGTCTTGACCACCATGGCTTTGTAGTACAGCCTAAAATCTGGTATGGTGATGCCCCTGGCTTTACTTTTATTACTAAGAACTGCCTTAGCTATACGAGGTTTTTTCTGGTTCCATACAAAATGCAGAATCATTTTTTCCAAATCTTGAAAGTGTGATGTTGGTATTTTGATAGGAATGGCATTGAATAGATAGATTGCTTTGGGAAGTATAGACATTTTAACAATGTTGATT
>CAUYPK010075926.1:0-83201 GCA_963574355.1 Loris lydekkerianus
ATTTCGGCTCTTTGACTCTTATCATTATTTTGTATACTGTGGCTCTTTGCCAAGTTTGGATTTTGTTATGCTGCTTCTGAGGAGGGACCTCTGAGGAGCGATCTCCGAGCGCGTAGTCGAACTTGTTCGCCACCCCTGAATTAGTATTTGTAAAGTACTTAGAACGGTATCAAGTTAACACTATATAAGTGTTTGCTAAACAATATGGGAGAAATAACTTTGGGCTCAATAAGAGAACCAACTTTTTCAGCCTCAGATAATGAAATTCTCACAGCACAGAGATGGCAGGTAAGAGATTCAGCCCATGTATCAAAATCCTTCAGCAATGTTTCTTCAGCCATGTATCAAAATCCCTCAGCAATGTTTCCCCTATAGCAAATCCTATCACCTCCAGCGTACCCCAAATAAACTTTCTAAGACACTCTGCATTATCTTATTACCTCATGTTCTGTCTGAATGCCAACCTCAGAAGAAATTTCTTGCTTCATCACTTTATGCCCATTATCTTATAAATATCCCTCTTTGAGACAGAAGTGGTAAAAAATACATCATTCTAGAATAGGATTTTTCAAACTTATTTGATCACAGAACTTTTTTTTTTTTTTTTGAGACAGAGCCTCAAGCTATTGCTCTGGGTAGAGTGCTATGGCATCACAGCTCACAGCAACCTCCAACTCCTGGGCTCAAACGATTCTCCTGCCTCCACCTCCCAAGTAGCTGGGACTATAGGTGCCTGCCACAAAGCCTGGCTATTTTTTGGTTGCAGCCGTCAATGTTGTTTGGCGGGCCTGGGCTGGATTTGAACCCGCCAGCTCAGGTGTGTATCGTTGGCGCCTTAGCCGCTTGAGCCACAGGCACCGAGCCGATCACAGACCTCTTTTTAATAGAATATCTACACATACATAAGAGTTGGGAAATTAAGTGTTTTCTGACTATAACAGTGTAATGTTACACTGGTAACATACTGGTATATATGTTACCAGTATATATAGACTGGTATAATGTCTATATATAAGATATCCAGGTTATCTTGATTCTGATTCTATTTTATAGGTTTCATAAATTCTACAATGGCACCTTAGTCGGTCCAACATACCTTTTACCCATTTAATCTTCAGGATTAAAAATACATACTAGGTCAAGTGTAATGGCTTGCACCTTTAATCCTAGCACTTTGGAAGGCCAAGGAGGGAAGACCGAGGCCAGGAGTTCAAGACCAGCCTGGGTAACACAGCCTGTCTCCTCAAAAAATAGACAAAGTAGCTAGGCACAGTGGCAGATGCCCATAGATTCAGTTACTTGAGAGGCTTGAGCCCAGGAATTTGAAGTTGCAGTGAGCTATGATTACACCATTGCACTCTAATCTGGGGGAAAGAGACCCTGCCTCAAAAAAAAAAAAAAATATATATATATATATTTTTACTCTTCTCATAGTAGAATCACCACATCTCTCATTTTTTTTTCTTTTATTAATTATTAGTGTTGAAGATATCTCCATCTCCAACATTCTTACTACAATAAGAATTCGCGAAAGGAATAAATGGGATTTTACCAAATAGACTGTCTCACCCATAATCTGATTAGGAGTCTGGTTGAATTTTATAGTTAAAGAGAGATAAGCATCACAGCCCTTAAATTCTTTTACACCTAAACAAAATAAATTCTTCATTAACCTCGCTTTTATTTTGAATATCAAAATAAAGAGGGCAACTGGGCCAGGAAAAGGGTTAGGAATAATTTTGAAAACTATCTATATTCTTACCATATGTAGCTGCTGTCCAAATAGAGGTGAAATAATGCCTCTTTCACAACCAAATAGGTAGAAACAACAGCCTGTTCATAAGTCATAAGATAAATTTTAGCCATTAAATTAAGTAACCTCTAAATTCAAGTATGTAGCAATCAAGTACCTCTGATGCAAAAGGCATTGTGCAAAGTACCTGCATCCAGAGGAGTATATACAGAATTAGTCTCCATCCTCTAGGAGCTAAGGATCCTGAAACTCAAACATGTGTAACACTGTATTAATGAAGGAAAACTAGACAGAGAGGGAAACATGAAATGCCCTCCCAAATAGAAATAGTTACGTTATTCAACAAAATAAGACTTGTGCCATCTTAGCACAAATCTTAAACAGGATTCAATCTTTTTTAACTTGTAATATTTATCAGAAATGTAAAACTTTTAAAATTGGTAGGATCAGACATTTCGAAGTGGAAACTTAGAATGTCTAATTCATCCTGGAAAGAAATTTAGAACAATACAAATGACCTATAACACTGCTATAATACCATATTATAGCAATTCAGATATACTGTGGGTTAATTTATATCCCTCAATTCACAATTTCATGCAGCAAAGTCTGATGTGACAGAAAACACCCTACCAGCTATGCTTCACTAGATTTAAAAAAAGCACAGCTTTTAAAAATAGTGACAGTATATGGAACCAGACACAGAGGCAAGTATGCCTGTGAAGTCCCAAGTTGTTGAAGGCGGAGGAAGGAAATTGCTTGAGCCCAGAAGTTTGAGGCTATAGTACACCATGATCAGGCCTGTGAACAGCCACTGAATTCTAACCTGGGCTAAAAAGCTAGATTCTGCCTCTTAAAAAAAAAAAAAAAAAGTAACAGTAAGAGTATTTCATACATCATTTTTTACACTTGTATCAGTTACCTCCAGGGAATCCTTTGGTCAGGTGTACTATCCATCTTTCGCAAAAGGAAACTCAGGCAAAAGATGATATACAGTCACTATACCAACTAATGAATGACTCTTTTCACTCAGTGCCAAAACCAAATAGTATGATATTTGTCTCATACATCTAAGTCATATAAGTATTACACTACTCAAAAAACTTGGAGAGTATGGCCAGGCATGCTGGCTCATGCCTGTAATCCCCACACTTTGGGAGACCGAGGTGGGAGGATCACTTGAGTTCAGGAGTTTGAGACCAGTCTGAACCAGAGCAAGACCCTGCCTCTAAAAATAACTGGGTGTTGCAGCAAGCGCCTGTAGTCCCAGCTACTCAGGAGGCCGAGGCAAGAGAATCACTTGAGCCCTGGAGTCTGAGGTTGCTATGAGCTACGATGCTACAGCACTCTACTGGGAGCAACAAAGTGAGATTCTCTCTCAAAAAAAAAAAAAAAAAGGGCAGCACCTGTGGCTCAGTGGGTAGGGCGCCAGCCCCATATACCTAGGGTGGTGGGTTCAAACCCAGCCCCAGCCAAACTGCAACAAAAAAAAGCCAGGCGTGGTGGCGGGCCCCTGCATTCCTAGCTACTGGGGAGGCTGAGGCAAGAAAATTGTGTAAGCCCAGGAGTTCGAGGTTGCCGTGAGCTGTGTGATGCCCTGGCACTCTACCAAGGGCGATAAAGTGCAACTCTGTCTCTACAAAAAAAAATTGAGAGCAAGCTAAAAGCTGAAAATTTTCTTTTATAATGTGCATTAATGACCAAATATTCTAAATAAATATAGCTAGTATCTTCACACTATCTGTAATTCTAAAAAGCCTTCCCTTTAAGTATCAAAATATTCCTTATAAAACTGATTTTGGTGATGAGAAAGGTGAACTCTGTAGTGTGTGAATTATATCTCAATAAAAATAAAGGAGGTGGTAAGAGAAAGTAAATTTTCTAGTATGTCTTCCTACTGTTAGCCCAAATTCAAACTGCGTGCTGGCTTCCAGTTTCTGTCAATGTTACAGAACAGATGGTAAGTGCTGACTGCTTCAACTTTTTAAGAAAATAATCAACCTCTTTTCTTTAGTTTCTTCCTACCATTCCCTCTTCATCAGCACCTCCAATAGGACAAAACAAAAGATGAGAACTAGGACACTGAGTTTTTCTTTTTTTCAACCCAATGTTTGATGAAGGAGGCTCCAAATCTACCTACTTAACACAGAGGCCATGACATTCACTATTTCAATTACCTACCAGGGGTGTCCGACCATTTTTTTTGTTTGTTTTCTGCCAGACCCTGGAAGAATTGTCTTGGGCTGCACATTAAACACACAAACACTAACAGATCAGTTTTCAAGCTGATTAGCATTTTAAAAAAAGTCCTGACAGACTTTTCGTGACATCCAGCACAAGGAAGAAAATAAATAAATAAATAAATAAGAGCCTTCGCAACATCAGCATGCAACCCCCGGGCTGAAGGTTGAACACCCTTGATTCTGTGCACTTGCACTTTAGGTTTGAAAAAACAGGTGAATGATCTGTCTGATTCTCCTGAGGCTTAACATTCTCACAAGAGATGAAGACAAGTCCTATAGGGCTTTTTCCCAACCCCCTTGTATCAGGGCAGTAGGTAACTGGCGAAAAGATTTATTCTCAGCGATAGTAGGAAACAGCTTCATATGTAGAATTGCCACCAAATCTAGTTTTAAGAAACTATCACTGACCTTGAATGAAGTTCCAATTTTTTTTTTCTTAATAGGTGTTTTCTTCCTACAAATGCCCTGAAATCGGTGTCTCAGACTACACAACGACCTTCCCTTGTTTGGTTTGGCTCGGGTTTGAGCTCCGATCAAGGTGAACTATTCAACGAGCCGGCTCCGGGAAACGTAAGCCACCGCAGCGGGCCACAGGGAAAGCGTCTGCCCGAGAGGACTGGCCCGCCAGTGTCTGGTTTCGCATTTTTGAATCCGGAGTAGGAAGTGAGACGGCGCCCGCTCAGTTCCGGCAGCCGCGGCGTCCGCGACGCCGTCCGGAACCGGCCTGGGCCGCGGCTGCCCCCGCGCAACAAGTGACCCGCGCGCGCCTCAGCACTCGCGCGCATCCCCGCCCCGGCGACTTACAATTTCCGAGCGGCCGTCGCGGCAGGCGTTCTGGAAGCGCGCCTGACGCTCCTCGTGGGGCCGGTCCCTGAAGCCCGTGTACTTAATCTGCAAGGCAGAGACGGCCCGAAATCAGGAGGCAAATCCGCGGCGCCGCCCGCGCGCCCGCCCGCCCCGCGAGGAGCCGATAAGGGCAAGCAGAGTCTGCGGGCAGGCGGCTGCCCGGGCGAGATTGCCCCTCCGCGGGCGCGCCGGCCCGGGGCTCCCGGGAACCGCGCCGCCCAAACTTTTCTCCTCCCAGGCCCACTCGGGGCGCACCGCGGCCTCCGCGCCGCCCGCCCGCCTCACCTCACACTCGCGGCTCAGCTTCCTGAAGAACTCCTCGTTCTCGAACTTGCTTCTCTGGTCAGGCACGACGCGCGGCATCTTCCCGCCCTGAGACCGCGCCAGCCGGCCGGGCTCGGAGCTTGCGCGGGCACCCACTGGCCGGCTCCGCGCTGACCGACTGACCGCCCACCCGCGGCACCCGGACTCCCGCTTCCCTTTGTTTCAGGCGCCCGCCCGCGTGGGCTCCCGCTCCGGGGAGTCTGAGGTGCCGCCGCCCTCTCGAGCCCTGCCCACGCCGCAGCCGCCGCCACCGCCTCAGCCGTTGCCTACCGCCCGCGCAGACCCAGCTCCCGCCGCCCCCCGGCCTCCGCCGCTGCCGCGGCCACTTCCTCTCACCGCCCACCCCGTTCGCCCGCCCCGCCCCCGCCAGCCCCACCCCTCCTCCTCCTTGCGCGCCCGCCCGCCTCAAACTCCAGCAAACAAGACGCACCATTCACAACTCTGCGGTCCGCACGGCGCATGCGTCACCCTCCTGCCTGCGGAGCCGCGGGGCTGCAAAGACTTGGGGCTTCTTCCGCAGCGCGGCCCTCTTCCCCTTACCAGCCCGCGTGCCACTCAGTGTGGAACTGCCCTGTGAAGATCTGCCCAACCCTCAGCAACCGGGAGTGGCTCGCGCTGGCCTTTTCTTCCGCTCTTCCCCAGCTATCTGGAACTTCTATGTTCCCTGGCCGCGCGGAGACCCCAGATTGTCATTTGAATGTGAGGAAACCTATATCCTTGGGGAGTTTTGTCTCCAAACCGACTGGAGGGGTGAAGGCTATTCATATTGAAGACTAAAGGTGGAAACAGACCAAAGAATGCAACCGAATCATGGTGGAAGGGGTCGTGGCAGTTGGAGTGGAGTCAGATGGCCCTAGGTGTCCCCCGCGCGCTGTCTGGAGCCTTCTAGGAGAACTGAATCGCTAAGCTTCAGTGTCCTTATTTCCAAAATGCAGACACTCATAAGCTTGCAGCGTTAGCGTTAAAGCCATTATGTAGGTCTAGTACATAATTGGGTCTCAATAAATTTATGTTTCTAAAGAAATAGAAACTGAATTACAAATGTACCTAATTGCCAGTCCATATATTTACCCAAATATACAATCACATCCATAAAACAAGATCCATAAATTTTAGAGAATTTAGTCCAACCTGGAGAAAGTCTGAAACTAAGTGTATAGCAGTTTGACTCTAAGTTGGTCCTCAAATCTTGATACTTAAAATTTCATCTTGTCAAAAACTTAGTCCAAGGATGGTAAATAGGGGTCAATTCTGATTGACAGGAGATGGCCATATCGCAAAGAAGTATGAGGATATACATAAACTTACAAGAATTAGTACTAAGGTCAATTGGCAATGTCTGCCTGATTGCAGGATCTGGCAGATTTCTCATCTCAGTCCCATCCAATCTTGCTTTTACAAATATGGAACTGAGCTAGGATGACCAATTGTCCTGATTGCCAAGAACTGGTAGCAATGAGAGTATTGTGGTGTTAACCATGAAAGTCTCATGTACCTGGAAACCACTCAGTCCCAGCAAACCAAGATGGTTGATCACCCTAACTGAGGTCCAGAGAGTGATTGCCAAAGGTCAGGAAGAGAGTTTTCAGTGAAGTCAACTTCTAGACTGGTAGTTTTGACAGACATGCAGTTTCTGAATAGCAAACATAGAATCAGTTCCTTCCTAGAACATGTTCACCTGACCCACACCAAACCTGTGCAGATGTACATGTGTACACAGTAAAAAGGATATAGACATGTTCAGGAGATATCACTTGAGTCCAGAAGTTCAAAGTTACAGTGAGCTATGATTGGGCCACTGCACTCCAGGCTGGGGGACAGAGCAAGACCCTATCTCTATGGAAAACAAAAACTATAATTCCAGCCCTTTGGGAGGCCAAGGTAAGAGGACCGCTTGAGGTCAGGAGTTTGAGTACAGCCTGGGCAATATAATGAGATTGTCTCTACCAAAAAGAAAAAAAGGTATAGCTATGGATGACACCAACTACTATCTTTAGGACTTCACTTATCTCAGAATCTTTTCCTCAGCTGTCTTTCAATTGCAAGTGACAAAAACCCAATTCCCACAAACTTAAAACTAAAAGGGGTCTGTTTTATTTCAAGTGAACAGATCAGAAAGAAAGACAAATTAACATTATCCAGACAATAATACCCCTTTTCTATTCCATTTCTTCTCACCGCTTAATTCTCTCAGACTCTCTCTCTCTCTCTTTTTTTTTAGAGATAGAGTCTCACTTTGTCGCCCCTGATAGAGAGCTGTGGTGTCACAGCTTACAGCAACCTCCAACTCCTGGGCTTAGGCAATTCTCTTGCCTCAGGCTTCCGAATGGCTGGGACTACAGGCGCCTGCCACAACACCCGGCAATTTTTTTGTTGCAGTTTGGCCCAGGATGGGTTCTAAGCCGCCACCCTCTGTATATGGGGCTAGCGCCCTACCCATTGAGCTACAGGTACCACCCTCTCTCAGGCTCTTTTAGATGGCATTTATTTCCTGCCAAATGATAAGAGCAGCTGTCCTCCATTGCCAAGTCATAAAATTACTGGAAGGGACTTTGACTGCCCAGCTGGAATCACATACTCTCCCCTATGCCAGATCACCATTCCAGGCAGATGTGATGATATGACTGGTCAGCTTATGTCTTGTGTCTTCTCTTCAGGTTTTGGAGGCTTGTGACTGGAAGTCTCAGAGAGAATCTGATGATCGAAAAAGAGAAAGATAGAGACGGGTGCCGTGGCTCACACCTATAATCCCAGCACTCTGGGAGGCTGAGATGGGCGGATTGCCTGAGCTAGAGTGAGACCCCTCTCTAAAAATAGCTGGGCGTTGTGGTGGGCATGTGTAGTCCCAGCTACTTGGGAGGCTGAGGCAAGAGGATCACTTGAGCCCAACAGTTTGAGGTGGTTGTGAGCTATGACACCATGCACCCTAACGTGGGCAAAGAAGTGAGATTCTGTTTCAAAAAAAAAAAAAAAAAGGGAAAGAGCAGTTTGTTCAAAAGGACAGAGTGAGTGGGAGTGCATTATGGACCCACTGAACAGTTTGTGTTAGCTACATCTGGCAAAGAAGGTCATTTTTATTTTGCTGCATAAAACTTCTGGTCAAACTGGTAGAGAATTCCATATCAGCACAGGCAAACTGCAGACAAAATCAGCCTTAACTACCTTCAGCTTCTATTGGGAGGTAAGTATGGCAGACTCTACTCCAAGACACCAAGACAGAACTCACAAGAATAGAAACCTGCACACATCTGCTGCCTTTTCCTCAAGTCTTCTAGTCTAGCTAAGAAGACCCTTGGGAATTAGGACAATACAGTCATTGTTTCAATAAGAAGATAGTAACTTTGTACCCAGTTCACAGGAACTGTCCAAAGACAGGCAACCAAAGGGCTCACTGCTGGGGTTTCTGTTGTGGGCCCACCTGGTAGGAGAAAAATAGTAAAGTGTATCACAGAGGTATCCCACATGATACTATTCAGCACTACCACATTCTATTTAGGTAGACAGGGTCAAGGTAGGGCTCAAAGACTGGCAATTGATCTTGGCCTTTAGGTTCTATCAATACTTGTTTCTGCTATGGGGAATGTGGAATAAATAAAAGTTGAAAGATTTCTACAATGGCCTAGATGGCCAGACAAACACCATGAGCTTTGGCAAGGAAAAGGTCAAGGTCAAGAGAGCCAGACCTGTGGGTGTGGGAGTGCAGAGCAGGGCAGGGTGCTCCCGGAGGTGGGGAATGATGTCCAATGGGAAAGGCACAGCAAAGCCTGCCAAGAAGATCCAGAACAGCAGCTCCACAGACAGCCTTTGGCAACTCTAGGCCACAGGGTAACCCACACTCGGCGTAGTCTGGCATCCAACCAACCAGGACGGCCGGGAAACAAGCCGCAGGCTGAAAGAGGCCATCTCCTCAGCTGACCTCTGTATGCCTTTTTGTTGTTTAAAAATTTTTTCACTGTTTTAAAAAATTGGATTAAAGGAAATTTGTAAAGGAAAATTTCATCCATGTTAGATAAATTTAGGTCTATGCTCTTTGGCAGCTGTCCAGTTGGGTATGTATTGGTCCAGACACCACTCTATGGAGGGATTTGCTAATATCCAGCTACTAAGGTCCACAGATGGAATACTGGGGGTATTGCTGCCTAGAAACACCCTCCTCCACCTACCCCAAACCATTGAATTATCCGAAGTCCTATTACCTGCAGCCTTCCTTTCCTAAGGATTCAGCCAGGCAAGGGCCAAGCAACTCCCTGTCTTCCTAGGTGAGTGGCTGCTCTTGTAGGACCCTAAAGCTGACCTTGCATGGATAATACACAATAATGCTGAGCAGGGGATGAAGAACCCTCAAATGTCTAGTCTAACTATGAAGCTCTGATCTAGGTGCTTTTGTGTTCCTTGTCTCAGTTAATTCACACCTTCTAAGTGAAGTCTTCCTTCACCATCTGACAGCTGAGGATATAGACTCTGAAAAGGTAAATAAGTGACCATGGGATGGTGGCAATAACAAAATGGCATAGCATTGGGAGACATCATTCTCATTCACTCCTCACCATCCCCCCTGTAAGTGTGGTTTTATTGACCCTACTCTGTATGAGCAAACTGAAGTTCAGGGGGCTAAGTGACCCCAAGCTGTGGTCTTTTTTTCCCCTTCGTTTTGCTTTAGCATTGTGGGTTTTTTGTTTGTTTATTTTTTGAGACAGTCTCACTTTGTTGCCCTAGTTAAAGCGCCATGGAATCATAACTCAGAATAACTTTAAACTCCTGGGCTCAAGAGATCTTCTTGCCTCGGCCTCCCAAGTAGCTATGACTACAGGCACTTGCCACAACACACACCTATCTTTAGAGACAGGGTCTCGCTCTGGCTTAGGTTGGTCTTGAACTTGTGAGCTCAATCAATCCACCTGCCTCAGCCTCCCAGAGTGCTAGGATTATAGATGTGAGCCACTGTGCTCCGCCAAGTGTTGTGGTCTTAATCATTCAACTCTGAGACCTCTACTGGTAGAGATGTCAAAAGTCCTGCCTACCTCCCTTACTGAACAACAAACATAGAGAGTTGTGGCCACAGTTATTCTCCCTGGAGCACCCTGCCATGTTCCAAAAGGGTTCCAAACAGGTTGAATAAAAGGGTTCTATTGTGGACCTTGTGGCAGGATGTGGCTCTTGCCCGTAAGGGCTATCTATGCATTCCTGCCCCCTAGGCCAGCTGTTTATTCCTCTTTGGCATGGAGGGTCAAAGCCTAGATGTCCTGTTTCTCCCTGTGGCAGAAAGGATGGATTTCTGGAGATCTGGTCTCAGCAGCCACCCACCTCTGCTTTCCTCCCAGAGGAGGTCTCTGAGCCTCTAAGTGCCTTTTTTTCTAAGGAAATAGTTTCCCTTCAGTTACTGAGGAAATATTGTACCATTTTGAAGCTGAAATAGGATCTGGAAACAAAAATGAGACTTGAAGGGGGTGGGAGAGAAGGGAAATTAGTGGCTGGCATAGTGCCTAAAACCCTGGCTACACTCAGCTTCTAGTTTTTAAAAGGAGATGGACCTAAATCCAGAGTGTCATCTGCCCTAAATTTTTTTTTCCTTTTTTGCGATATGATTCATATACCATAAAATTCACCCTTGGACTGTAAAAAAAACTCTGCCTCCCTCCCAGGGTCTTCTCCCACTCCTTAGCTCCCTTGTCACCCTCCCCCACCGGTTTGGCCATCCCATAGGCAAAGAAAAGCAGAGAGGAGCAAGTTTCCCCAGAATAGCATTTTTTCAGTGTTGGGATCAATAAACCCGTATGCTTAAAAGGAACCAGATGATTTCATCCTTGTAATTATAAGTTTGACGTTAGCAAATCTTGCCCAGGCTCCAAATGAGCCTCTCTGTCATGGGGGGTGGAAGGGCTTGTCTGGGTGCCTGGAGAGGAGGAGTGAGCCTGGTGTGGTGGGAGGAGGTCCAGGCTGGGGTCAGGAAGCCAGGCTGATCATCCTAGAGGGCTGCTTTGGGCAGTTCTACCTCCCCTTCACTACTTTCCTAGTTTCTGTTGAGTGACGGGAAACAGACTAGACTAAGGGTCTAGGGAATAATAATAATGATGGTAATAACAATAATAATGGTAGTAATAATAACAATAAGTGTGGTTAGAGCTGGTGAACTCCAACCACACCAACCTCCTGCTTAAAAAGCCCCCCCTCCCAAGTCCCCCATTTGCCTGTGGAAGAAAGACAAAGGCAACCTTGGCTTAGCATTTATGACCCCCTGACAAGTCTTACTTTCCTTTCCAATCCCATTTCTCCTCTTGGCACCCCTGCAATCCGGGCATGCTCGCCTGCTTGGGTTTCTCATATGCCTCTAGCATTATTTCCTCTCCTTTCTCTGCTGGGAAAACTCATATTTCTTCTTCAAATATGAGTTCAGAGGCCTCTGATTGTCCTCCACAGAATGACTGCCCCACAGCATGCTCTCATGTAGCTAGCTCCATGCTTTGTGCAAGGAGATGGTCAGCCCACCAGGGACACAATAGCATCCTGGGCTCTGGAAGCATTCGGCTCCCACTAACTTGTGTTGATTTTACTATAGCCTTCCTATGAGGTTCTCTCCACCTCCCCTTAAGATTTCAAAAATTATTTTAGCACTCTGGGAGGCCAAGGCAGGTGGGTTGCTGGAGCTCACGGGTTCAAGACCAGCCTGAGCCAGTGTGAGACCCCGTCTCTACTAAAAATACAAAAAACTGAGGCAAGAGGACCACTTGAGCCCAAGAGTTGGAGGTTTGCTGTGAGCTATGATATCACCATGACACTCTACTTAGGACAACAGCTTGAGACTTTGTCTAAAAAAATTATTTTAAACTTGCACATATTTTTGTAGGAAATTCAGGAAATTCATAATATTCATGTGCCCCACCATCTCAAACCAATCATTGCTAATATTTTAGTATGTTTCCTTTGGCTTCATGTCATCTACTATTTTTTTGAAACAGAGTCTTACTTGGTGGTCCTCAGTAGAGTGGTATGGCATCATAGCTCACAGCAACATCAAATTCTTGGACTTTTTTTTTTTTTTTTTGAGACAGAGTCTCAAGCTGTCAGAGTGCCATGACATTGCAGCTCACAGCAACCTCAAACTGTTGGGCTTAAACGATTCTCTTGCCTTAGCCTCCCAAGTAGCTGAGACTATAGGTGCCCACCACAATGCCCAGCTACTTTTTTAGAGACCAGATCTTAGTCTGGCTCAGGCTGGTCTCAAACTTGAGCTCAAGCTATCTGCCTCAGCCTCCCATAGTGGTAGGATTACAGGAGTGAAGCCTCATCCACATTTTTCACATAATCATGGCATTGTACGTGTGCAGTGTTGTTTTGTTTTGTTTTGTTTTGAGACTCTCTTGCCCTTGGTAGAGTGCTGTGGCATCATAGCTCACCTCAAACTACTGGGCTCAAGTGATTCTCTTGCCTCAGTCTCCCAAGTAGCTGGGACTACAGGCACCCACAACAACACCTGACTAGTTTTTTTTTATTTTTAGTAGAGATGGGGGTCTCTCTCTTGCTCAGGCTGGTCTCCAACTCCTGAGCTCAAGCAGTCCAACCACCTTTGTCTCTCAGAGTGCTAGGATTGCAGGTGAGAGCCATTTCACCCAGACACAAGTACAGTTTTGAATGTTTCTTGGTCATCCTAACCCTATGGCATAGTATAATATTTGTCCATGTTACCCTTTAAAATCCTTTTCCTTCCTTCCTTCCTTTTTTTTTTTTTTGAGACAGAGTCTCACTTGGTCACCCTAGGTAGAGTACCATGATGTCTTAGCTCATAGCAGTCTCAAACTCTTGGGCTCAAGTGATTCTCTTGCCTCAGCCTCCCAAGTAGCTGGGACTACAGGCACCTGCCACAATGCCTGTCTATTTTTTAGAGCTGGGGTCTCACTTTTGCTCAGGCTGGTCTTGAACCTGTGAACTCAGGCAATCCACCCACATCAGCCTCCCAAGTGCTGGGATTATAGGCGTGAGCCACTGCACCCAGCTACCCTTTCTTTTTCTTTCTTCCTTTTTTGAGACAGAGTCTCAGCCTATTACCCAGGCCTAGAGTGTCATGGCCTCATCCTCGCTCACAGCAACCTCAAATTATGGGCTCAAGCAATCTTCCTACCTCAGCCTCCCAAGTAGGTGAGACTACAAGCACATACCACTACTGACTAATTTTTCTATTTTTCGTAGAGACAGAGTCTCATTTTTGCTCAAGCTTTTACCAAACTTCTGAGCTCAAGAATCCTCCTGCCTTGGCCTCCCAGAGTGCTAGCATTACAGGCATGAGCCACCATGTCTGGCTTCACTTAAAAATTCCTAATGGCATCTTGGAGCTCCACTGTTACCTGGTCAATCCCCTACAAATGAGTATTTAGATTGTTTCCTGCTATTTGCTGTTACAAATAAGGCTTCTTGGTGCTTTATAGGCTTTTTCTTAAAAGTTCTATACGATATTTTTAGAATCAATTTCCAGAAGTAGAACTACTAGGTCAAAAGGTACAGACATTATAAGGTTCCTGATACATATTGCCAAATTTCTCTTTGGCATCACCTCCTCTAACTTCTTGAATCTTAAACATCTGCTCCTCTTCTCATTTCTCTTCTCAGTGTCTCAGACACAGGAAATGCCAACCAAGAATAAACCAAGACCGGCAGATAGAGATCAATGGATCAATAAAAGAGGCTGAATAATTCAACACTCACTTCTAGCTTATTATTGACTCTTGAATCTAAGCACATCCTCTTTTACATTTTCTCCTTTTGTGTCCCTGCTGCTGATGCCTTGACACCCTCCTATATTCTTGGATTCTTTCCAAAATTTTCCAAGCTCTAAACCAGGCGTCCTCAAACATTTTAAACAGGGGCCAATTCACTGTCCCTCAGACCGTTGGAGGGCTGGACTATAGTT
This sequence comes from Loris lydekkerianus, assembly GCA_963574355.1. Taxonomy (NCBI): domain Eukaryota; kingdom Metazoa; phylum Chordata; class Mammalia; order Primates; family Lorisidae; genus Loris; species Loris lydekkerianus. The sequence goes on from CAUYPK010075926.1 coordinate 14,069, forward strand.
TAAAAAAAAAATAAACCATGAACAAATTCCTATGCACACTGCACATATCTTATTTTGAAGTAAAAAACAAAACGGGAACAAATACAATTCACACTGCTTCATGTGGCCCGCGGGCCACAGTTTAAGGACACCTGCTCTAAACCATCCAGAGAGGCAGGGTTTCCCATCTTGTAAATGGGCAAAAAGAATGACTAGCTTAGGGCCACCTCATCAGCTTGCTTCCCATCTAAGAGGTACACAAGAAGGGCAATTTAAAAGCAGACAATAAGTTCTCTTCTAGATGACACTTTTTTTTTTTTTTTAAGAGACAGAGTCTTACTTTGTCGCCCTTGGCAGAGTGCCATGGCGTCACAGCTCACAGCAACCTCCAGCTCTTGGGCTTAGGTGATTCTCTTGCCTCAGCCTCCCAAGTAGCTGGGACTACAGGCACCTGCCACAATGCCCTGCTATTTTTTTGTTGCAGTTTGGCCAGGGCCAGGTTCGAACCCTCCACCCTTGGTATATGGGGCCGGTGCTCTACTCACTGAGCCACAGGCGCTGCCCTAGATGACACTGTTGAATGAATGGACAAGGAGTTTGGCTTCAGTCTGTTCTAGCCCTGGCTAACTTCCTCTGTTTTAGCTTGCCTTTCTCCCTTTTGTTGGCCAGGCCAATTCATAGTCTTTCTTTAAGTGTGGTTCAGAGGCCTCTAAAAAGACTTTCTCAACTATGCTGGGCAGAATGCCCACTGTATCCTCTCACCAATGACTGGCCTGGGGACTGGACTCAACTTCCTCAAAAGCACCCCTAGCTCTCTAGCTTTCATCTTATGCTAGCTTCATCTTCCTCCCTCCTGCCCTGGGGAGCTTCCAACACACCTGGGAACTCCCACCATACTTTGCAGCTCAGGTAGTGTTGGTGATGGAGATGGACACAGAGATGAGCCTTCAGTGAAACATAGGTTACTAACAGCTGGGAATGCTCTTAGCCCCTTCAGGGATTCTGTGAGCTACAGAGAGCTGCCTGCAGATCATTGCTTTCCTGGAGCAGCTCACATCCAATGACTGACCCGGTGGGAGTAAAAAAGCCAAACAAGGCAATGCTGATGGGCTATGTTAGCTCCAGAGTGTCCTGTGGGGTTAATCGAGGATGTCGTGTAGGGCCTGCAGTGTAGCTTGACTTCTATCCAATCTGCTTCCTTCCTCTCTCATAGACAGGTTTTAATCCCAAAGGTGGTCTTTAATAAATATCTTGCAAGTAAGACTTTCTAGAGAATTGACCTGTGACAAGGATCAGGAGTTTTTCTCAAGAAAGCTTCATCCAGTGCTTTCTCCTCTACTTTACCAGAGTAAAGCTAGATCTTTCCCAATGATATGCTGTGGGGAACCCACCTATAAATGTGTTTTAGGATCTTGTTAATTTTTTTCTTTTTTTTTTCCCCCCCAATGTCTCACATATTTATTACTGTACCAGCTTATTAGTGAACAGCACATAAACAAAGAGAAAACTCATTTTCCCAATGAAGTGTGGCCAACTGTCCAACTGATGACATTTTCAGCTTGATATTGTAAGATGATAGTGACCATGATATAGCATAGGTAGGTGCCGTCTCATGTGCAATTCCTTATAGACCCAGCTTGGTTCTTCTCCAGGGTCTCCTCTTCGAGTTGTACCTGATTCTATTACTGGTTTTCATTTGAATTCACTGGGGAATGGGATGATTTTGTTTTTGTTACTTAGCCAAAAACCGCTTGATTCTGAAAGTCTTATGAGAGGACATGGTGACAAACAGGACAAATCACACTCACCACAATGAAGTAGAGCCTCTTTTTTTTTTTTATTTTAAGAGATGGGGTCTCACTCTGTCACCCAGGCTGGAGTGCAACGGCATGACCATATCCCATTGCAGCCTCAAACCTCGGGGCTCAAGTGATCCTCCCATCTCAGCCTCCTAAGTAGCTGGGACTACAGGCACAAGCCACAGAGGCAGCTAATTTTTCTATTTTTTGTGGACCTGGAATCTCAATATGTTGCCCAGACTGGTCTTGAACTGGCCTCAGGTGATCCTCCAGCCTCAGCCTTCCAAAGTGTTGGAAGCCTTTTAAAGCCTTTTAAAAATTGTTTTTGAAAAGATAGCCATTTTGGACACTAATGGTTATCTAGGATGAGCTGAGATTCCTCATTTGCAAAACATGGACACTACATAACATTTACTTCAGTACAAAGCAATTTTCCAAATAGTCTCTTACAATACTATCCCTAATTCCTTCAAGGTAATAAGGGAAAGAATTATTATCCTATTTTGCATTTCCTGAAATTGAGACTCCAGTAGGTGACTGACTCATTCAAGGGCATATGGACAGACAGACCCAGAGAAAGACATCCCAAAGAGCCCCAAAGTTGAAGAAATTCAGTCCCCTCATTCTTTATTAGGACAACCTGATGTTAGAGAGCTTTAGTGACTTACCCAAGATCCCAGAGCTAGCTGGTTCCTGTTACCTCATCTATAAATTGAGGACAAAGATATCTACTTGTATTCCTCAGGATTATTTTGATTATAAGTGACAGAAACCCAATTAAAACTGGCATATGTAAAAAAGGGAATGTATTGGCTCATTTAACTGAAAAATCTAAATGTAATTGGCCTCAGGCATCCTTAGATGCAGGTATGCAAACACTAATACCAGCAATCTGTTTTTCTCTTTTGGTCTCTTGGTTCTGTTTTTTTGTTTTAGCTTCATTTCCACACTGACTCACTCTCAAGTGGTAGACATTCTACCAGAGCATTAAGGACTGCTCTTCCCTGATATTTCCACAAAAATCTTGGGATTGACCATAACAGTTCAAGTTTGGGTTATGTGCTCATGCCTGAACTGTGAATTGCTAAGGACAATATGAAGCCCAGGGAAAGGAATGCCTGTACTGTGCAGGCAAAGACATTAGAAAGTTCTTGGGTTAGCGTTGAGCATAAACTCTCAAACAATGATGCCTATGACACTCTTTTTTTTTTTTTTTTTTTCATAGAGACAGAGTCTCACTTTATTGCCCTCTGTAGAGTGCCATGGTGTCACACAGCTCACAGCAACCTCCAACTCCTGGGCTTAGGCGATTCTGTTGCCTCAGCCTCCCGAGGGACTATAGGCACCTGCCACAACGTCTGACTATTTTTTTGTTGCAGTTTGGCTGGGGCTGGGTTTGAACCTGCCACCCTTGTTATATGGGGCTGGCTCCCTACCCACTGAGCACAGGCGCCGCCTGGCCTATGATGCTCTTTAAGATCCCTTTTAGATCTGAAATTCTAGGATTTGTACCATTTCATCCTTTGATACAAAGCCAGATTGTAAATGTTGGCAGCCAGCGGAAGCACTGGATAACAATGTGAGGTCACACAAAGTCTAGCCAAAATACTATAAAATAAGCTGTGAAGGGGTCTTTCAAAGGTACCTGGTGGTGCAAAGCTGGCTAATGCTCTCCTTACGACAGAGGGCCTCCTTTAGTAGCTGAGCCAGAACAATGGCAGTCCCAGAACTAGGGTGTGGTCCCAGAAGGCACTCCTTGAGCCTCTGAGGCCTCCTATATTGATAGCCCTTCAAAAAGATCCTGTTTCAGGGTGGCACCTGTGGCTCAAAGGAGTAGGGCACTGGCCCCATATACTGGAGGTAATGGGTTCAAACCTGGCCCCAGCCCTGGCCAAAAACTGCAAAAAACAAAAAAAGAGAAAAAGAAAAGAAAGAAAGAAAAAAGATCCTGTTTCTTTCAGTATCAAATGACCTGGCTAGAGCAGAAGGCTATACATGCATGCTATGGGAGATGAAGGCTGTCATGGATAGGTGGGAGTAGAAGAGGGAGCTACCAAGACTGACCAATGTGGATGCTAACAGTTACGTGATCACCCAATGAAAGATTTTGCAGAGATGCATGTGCACTCAGAGTGCAATGTGCACTCTGAGCTTTAATCCCATGGGAGGCAGGACATGGAGCTCAGGTTACATCCAGAGCCTCATTCAGACTCTAAATCCTATTAGTGGTGCCCCCTGGAGGTGTGTGCTACAAGAGCTCTTCTGTCTGCCATACCAGGATACTGGGGCATGGGGACACTACCCAGAATAATGGGCTCCACATCTAGGTTGTCTCTGCTTCTCACATTAGACCTCCCTTCACCAATGGTTGTTTGGGAATAGTTGAATCCTCACTTTTCAGAAAGACGCTCTTTTCCCAGGTGAATATTGTGAATGTGTTGGTCACCTAGAGAATGGACAGGGTCAGGATTTCTCCTGGCAGGGAGGATCAGAGAAGCCAACTGAGTATCTGAGATGACACAGCAGAGGAAACAGTTGTATTAAAACCCAATACTCTTGCCCATCAGCAATCTTTCCTAGCACTGTGGAATCCCATGATTTAGAGCAACAAATTCATGGTGGTACCCTTCCAGGTGCTGAAAAGTCCTACAATAGAGCCAGAGGTCCCTGGAAAACCCTGTGGGCTACCAGCCCTTCCCCCAGGCCAGAGGAGCTTCTCCTTGGGCAAGAGACATGAATCAGCTACAGGCGCCGCTGCCAGCTTTTGATGAATTTTCCTGCCACTAGTGCTAATTTCCTGAAAGGCTTTCTTTTCCTGAACCTTCAGGCTCCCCCTCAAAAGGTTTCTTGCTCCTTAATAGTGAGAGATCCATAATGATCACTCTTGTAGTTCTTTGGTGAGGTCACCAACATGGTACTCCACTAGCTCCTGTGGCTGAAGGGGCTGGGAATGGACAGGAATCTTGACCACGGCCAGAGTCCTGTCCTACCAATGTAGAAATAAAGAGAAGCAAGTCAAGACAGGCAAGCAGCATGCCTAAAGATGCACAGAGGAATAGGCCCACACGGAACACACAGCTCCCAAATTCTGCCTGAAGGAGGCATGCTGCACCCTGCTCTGTGGACCATCTGATTTCAGCCCATTTAAGCCCAGTTCTTTTAGGGCTTGAATGGGCTTTTCTTCTCTTACTTATTGGCTCACCAAACAAATAGACCCAGATCAACCCCTCATGGCCATGGTCATGTAATTATAGTGGGTCAATTGTGGGAGGTTAGAGACTCTTGACTGGTTTTCCAAAAGTTGGGGGATGGGAATGAAGGGGCTTTCCCAGCAGTACCTGGCCCTCACCTTGCCTCTGCCATGTACTGGACTCCCTCTTGGGGCTTTTCCTGGGCCCAGTGGAGTAAGTATTGAGATCCATCAGGCTGGAGGAGGGTTCATATGAGTTACAAGGCTGGGCTGGGTGGGAGTAATCTGGGCCAGAGTATCCCAAGAGCCATCCTGTGAGTAGGGTAGGGAGTGGTCAGAATGGATCTTCTGCTTTGCCCCAAAGCTCCTTGGGAAAACAGGATATCTAACAGTCTCCCTCAGTTCTTGCCTCCGTCCCTTTAACTATCACTAAGTCCTGGCCATCTGCTTATAGACATGCTTGTTCTGTTCATAGGAAGGACTTTTTGTCTAGTTCTCTACCACACTCTGCCCACTTCAGTTTCTCCTCCAGTTTCTCTGTACTATGGAACCACAAAGAGCCTTCTGGAAGGTAACTATGCCTAAGACAGCCCCCCAACCCATGGTTCCCCAGAGTCTCACCATAGACTATACTCCCACCCAGGCTCACAAGCCTAGTGCTCCAATTCCAAGCCCTGTTTCCTCTCTGAGCCTTTCTGTGTGGGCCACATTGGCATAGAGCTGCTGGAACTAAACAAGCTAAATCCTGCCTCCAGGCCCTCTGGAGGACACTGCATCCCCTCTAGCTCTGACTCTCATTCTCTCCAGTTTTCCTTCTTGGCCCTTTCAAATGCTACTCCAGGAAGCCTTCCCCTTCCAACAACTCCATCTGCACCTCCATCCCCATCCCTTGGGTCTCAGTGCTCAGACAAAAGTGATGAAAAGGCTCAGTGCTTGTGCCAGCCACATACACCGAAGCTGGCGGGTTCAAACCTAGCCTAGGCCTGCCAAACAACAATGACAACTACAACCAAAAAATAGCTGGGCATTGTGGTGGGTGCCTGTAGTCCCAGCTACTCAGGAGGCTGAGGCAAGAGAATCACTTAAGCCCACAAGTTTGAGGTTGCTGTGAGCTGTGATGCCATGGCACTCTACCAAGGGCGACATATAAAGCTCTGTCTCAAAAAAAATTTAAAAAAAGAGTGATGAAAAAAGATCCCTTCCCACTGCTACCTTCTGAGTGCCCAGTCATGGCCCTCCTCCACCCTGAACTGCCTCAGCACTGCCCCACTTCTCTGTCCATCTGTCAGTCTGGCTGTGTGTCCACCAGCTTCCGCTTCTTTCCTCCACTCCTTGGCTTTTTTGGCAGATTATTGTTACTTCTTTCATCTGTCTCTGTCCCTTTCCTCGTTCTTTAATTCAATGCATTTGCACCTCATTCCATGAAGGACTCAAGATGGTGTCATTGTCACTAAATCCCTTCATTGCTCAATCCCCATCCTCTGCTTTCTGCAGGGAAAGTCTGACTCAATGGGACCTGAGTAAGGTTCCAGAGCACACAGCAGGCCTCCAGTTCTCCCTTACTGAGGGCAGACCTGAGTGTGTGGGGCCAGAAAAGAATGTATAGGAAAGGCCCTATGACCAGAATGGGTCAGGGACCTCAGCCCCTCTAACCCAGTCCCTTGTGGCACTGATGGGGGAAACAGAAGAAGCAGTGTACAGTCAGATCTCCTTGGCCAACCTCATTTGTGGACCTTCCTACTGAACCCTCTGCTACTGCTTCTAGAAACTTCAGCTTCCCCAGAGCCTGTGTGGAGCAGAGACCCACCTTCTCACTCCCTCGAGGTTCCCAGTATGTCCAGCTTTATGTGGAAAAGAGTTGGATGGAGGAAGGGGAAGATTTGAAGTGGTAGCAACTGCCCCCACTTCTCTTTCAGGCCTTCTTTTCTTCACCTGATGCCTCCCTGGACCTCAAGGCTTTTAGGAGTTTGGGGTCACAGCCAAGCTACTGCAGCCTCTACCCAAGCAGCCTGTAGACTCCTGCAGGGCAAGACGACCAAAGCTCACAGGAGAATAAGTCAGGTAGTCAGGCAGGGACCAGGGGAGTAAGTCCATGCATTCATTGTCAGTGATCAGTGCTGGTGGCCCTGTGCTGCCCACCCACTCTCCTGCCCACCTCTCTGTATCAAGGATACGATCCAGCACTGGCTGTGTGTTTCCAAAGCCTGGCCTTGACATAACCATGAGTAGGGAACATGCTCTGGGCACAGCCAGCTCAGACTGGGGCATTAGAGGTCTGGAAGAAGCGAGGAGGGGGTCATGGGAAGGCAAGAGGTCTTGGGGAGAACTGGCTCCCGACTAGAGAGGTGACTGATGGCGGGTGTCGAGACACAGGCTGTCAAGGGCTCAGAAGCCCTTGGCAATGGGGCCCCAGCCCGCTCGCCCCCACTACCCAGCGGCGGCCAGTTTCAGCTCACGGCGCCCTCGCGTCCGCATGGGCTCTGGGCCGGCGCCAGGCGGCTGGATCCGTGGCTGCAGTTGGCGGGAGGCGGGACGGCGCGTCCCCCGGGGCTCCCAGGCAGCAGACTCGGCGGCCAGACGGGGAGGGCTGCGGGCGGCGGGCGGCTGGTGAGCGGCGGGAGCGGGGGACCTAGGCGGCGGCGGCGGCGCTGCGGGGGCTGCGGTCAGCGGCTCCCCGCAGAGGGGCCGGGTCTCCCGCACTAATTGGTCCTTTCCCAGCCGCCTTGGCCGGTAATTGCTGCTTCAGGGGGTGGAAGGTGGGGTGGTGGCGGGGAGAGAGGAGGGAGCGCTGCTTCCGGAGCCGGGACCAAGCTGCTGGAGTGCAGCCCCCAGGCCGGCAGGAGGCGCGTCGGCGCGTGGGGCCCAATGAGCTTCCGCTCATTGGTCCTCGCGGTGGTCCAAGCAAGCTGGGTTAAACTCAGGGGATGGGAAAGCTGCGTGGGCGCAAGCCACAAAAGTGTCATCAGGCGCTCACCAAGATCCAGTGAGTTCTGCCAGCCGCTTGCAGCGGGGGGCGGGGGGAGCCCAGGCAGCAGCTTTAGGAAAGACTCTGGGTGGCCGTGGGGGGACCTGAGCGGGGACAGGAAGGTGGAGAGATGGAACAGTAGGTAGCCCTTCGGCCCCCTCATCCAGCAGTGTAACCTGAGGAGGAAGCTGACAGGAAGAGAAACACTTCCTTGGTGCAGCCAGGGTGGCCACTGGAGTTCTTCCAGGCTCAGGTTCTCAGGGAAGATCCAAGGGTTTCCCCAGAGTCCTGTATGATCCTTACATCTGCTACAGCCAGGCTGCACCCTGACTGAGCCCTGGCTCCTGCTCAGCTGCCCTTCCTCTAATTTGGGAGAGGGCATTTCAGCAGGTGGCTGTGTGAAGAAGCTCTGTTTCCCAGACCTGTATGAGAGAGAGCCCGAGGAAGGGTGTTCAGAAAGAAAAAGCGTTCACCATACTTGTTAAAGGTTCAATAAGGCAGACTTTATTCAGGACTTTTGAAATAGGCATAAGAGAGTGGTGCCTGTGGCTCAAAGGAGTAGGGCGAGGGCCCTATATGCCGTAGGTGGTGGGTTCAAACCCAACCCTGGCCAGAAATTGCAAAAAAAAAGAAAGAAAGAAAGAAAGAAAGAACGAAAGAAAGAAATAGGCATAGGACCACTGCAGGGGTTTTTTGCAGTAGATGAGAGAATTTGGGCTCACCTCCCAATACAGCATGGGCAAATGGCAATTTATAGCCAAGGAGCAAGGTGGAGTCAGTGGATAGAAAAGTGGAGTCAGTGGATAGGAAACATCAGGGATAAGGGGAGGGATTCTTGGTGAAGGCAGGCCAGATAATCAGACATCACCTGGGGGATGATGAAGGATAAGGAACCCTATTAGTTGTGGAAGGTGTTCAGATAGATATCTACAATAAGGGGTTCTGGTTAATATGACTTAGCAGGATTCTTGCTAAAAATTCAGGCAAAGTTGAAAAAGAGTTCAGAAAAGCCTGAATAGAATTTGGTTAAGGAGAGAAACTTTGGCAGGGGAGAAAGGAGGAAGCTTGGACAGGCGGGGACCAAACTGGGGCTGTGCCAGCAGGCCACAGGGTGAGTATCCAAAACCTCCAGGTCAAAATATCCCCTGTGGGCAGTTGGGTAAATCAGGCCCAGCTGGACCTCACCCCTGCTGAGTTCTTCACTGACTACCCCAGGACTATCTTGCAGGGGACTGAACTCCCTGCCCTCATGTGGGCTCCCACTGATAAATGGCTATTTGGCTGCCTGGGACATTCTCCTGGCTGTGCTTCCCCTGAGAGTAGAACTGCCACGCTTCCTCTGAGGCCCACCTCCCTCAAGGATTGCTCCAGGTCTGGATGGAGGTGGTAGAGTAAGTCAGACAAGACTAGATCAAATTCCTGTTTTGCCACCACTGACTTATGACCTTGTGTAGAGCCTTTTATGTTTCAGTGCCTCTGTTTCCTCATCTGTAAAAGGAGAATAATAATATCCTCATGATAGGGTTGTTGTAAAGATAAATGTCTGCTTGAAAGGGGCTGTCCTCTCCTCCAGTTGTCCCTTTGCTTTTGGGGCTCAGATGCTAGGGTATCTAGGATTGGATGTTCTTTATCTCACAGGTCTATGCAATTTCCAGTTGTCCCCCAGAAACTCAGGAACCTCTAGGAATAAAGGGCCTAATCAACACTGTATTTCTGGATATAAAACCTGTGGGGGCACTATATCAGTGTTCATAGTAGCATTAGTCATAATAGACAAAAGGTGGAAACAACTCAGTGTCCATCACTGGTTAAGTGGATAAACAAGACTTGGCATATACATACAATGGACTATTATTTAGCCTTAAAAAGGAAGGAAAACAATTTTTTTGAGACAGTCTCACTTTGTTGCCCACAATAGAGTGTCATGGCGTTACAGCTCACAGCAACCTCTAACTCTTGGGCTTAGGCGATTCTCTTGCCTCAGCCTGCCGTGTAGCTGGGACTACAGGCACCCACCACAACACCCAGCTATTTTTGTTGCAGTTGTCACTGCAGTTTTAGCTGGCTGGGGCTGGGTTCAAACCCACCACCCTCGGTATATGGGGCTGGTGCCCTACCCACTGAGACACAGGTGCTGCCCAAAAAGGAAGGAAATTCTGATACATGCTACAACCTGGATGAACATTGAAGACATTATGCTAAGTGAAATAACCCAGGCACAAAAGGTCAAATACTATGTGAGTCCACTTATATGAGGCATCTGGAAGAGTCAAATTCAGAGACAGAAAGTAGAATAGTGGTTACCAGTGGCTTAGGGGCAGGGGTAGTAATTGTTTAATAAGTATAGAGTTTCAGTTTTGGATGATAAAAAAGTTCTGGAGATGGATAGTGGCAATGGTTGTATGACAATGTGAATGTACTTAATGGCATTGAACTGTACCTTTAAAAATGGTTAAAATGGGGCGGCGCCTGTGGCTCAGTGGGTGGGGCGCTGGCCCCTTATACTGAGGATGACGGGTTTGAACCCGCCCCGGCCAAACTATAACAAAAAATAGCGGGGTGGGGGGGTGGGAGGGGGAGGATCGTGCCTGTAGTCCCAGCTACTCAGGAGGCTGGGGCAAGAGAATTGCCTGGGCCCAGGAATTGGAGGTTGCTGTGAGCTGTGCGACGCCACGGCACTCTACCGAGGGCGATAAAGTGAGACTCTGTCTCTAAAAAAAAAAAGAAAAGGTTCAAATGGAAAATTTTGTGTTATATTTTCCCCACAGAAAACCAAAATGACTTCTGCAGAACAGGCTGGGATATGCCAGGCGGGGTTGCAGGAGAAGCCAGAAAGTGAGGGGTCTGGACACAGCACTAAGACCTAAACCAATGGACAAGTGAGCAAGGGTTGTGACTGTCCTGATGTCCTAAGGGGTGCACTTGAGACTGTGGGAAAAAAAAAAAAAAGTCATGTGTTTTGTAGCCCAGGCAACTTTGCTGCAGCACCCCTGAGAGTAGCATAGCAGATGCAGCTGAGGAAGGAGCAGGCAGCCACGCTCGCCTCCTCCAAGGACTCAGATTGAGACACCATTCACTTGCCCTATCCATTTTATAGGCAGAGAAATTCAGGTCAAGTCAACATGTCTTTATTGAGGACCATCCCTGTGTGCAGACTTTGCAGGGGCTCTGGGGGAGATGAATGTGGGCAGCAGAGAAGATCTCAAGCTATCAAAGCTTTGCTCCATGTCACAAATACCCTGCCCAAAGCCCCACAGGCTAATGTGAACAGGCACAAGATTGAGCAAGATGGAAGGTAAATGACAAGCTGGGTGCAGTGATGGGCAGTGGTGGTCTGGGTGGATTTCTCAAAAGAAGGGGATGCAAATAGATCTTGAAGTGTAGGAGGACTTGGAGAAAGGAGAGGAGGCATTGTCCTGAGGCTGGGGAGCTGGGCATCGTGTGGTGGGGAAAGGGTCTGGACTAATCTAATGTAGATAATGAACTGGGGCATCATGGGATGTCAGGCTGCAGAGGGGGCCAGAGCTCCAAACAGGCTGATAAGGTTCCAGCTCTGGTGGGGAGACAGTAGGGAGCACCTAAAGGTCCTAGATTGGAGCGGGCAGGACTCCTGTCCCAGATGTGTCCATGGTCTATCTCCCTAAGGCCTGGATGGGATACACCCTGCATAGCCATCCTCAGAATTGCCTCTGCTCCTCAGGTTTTTGAGGCTGATGCAGCCTTGTCCAAAAAGCCATCTTTTTCTCCTTGAGCTTAACACCCACTCTTGTGGTAAAATCCAGCTGCAGGTACTTTTCGTCCTTGTCATAGCGTGGCCAGCAGGGCAGCTTCCCACCATTGGGATTCCTGCCCGGGGGAGGAAGGAGAGAGGATTATTCATGTTTCTTTTCATCTTACCTCCTAATCTCATCCTTTCCTCATCTACTTTCCCCTTGGGAGCTGGGGTCCAAGAGGACTTTATACATAAATGATATTTATCATTTTATTTATTCCTTTTTTGTTTGTTTGTTTGTAGAGACAGAGTCTCACTGTACCGCCCTCAGGTAGAGTGCCATGATGTCACACGGCCCACAGCAACCTCTAACTCTTAGGCTCATGCAATTCTCTTGCCTTGCCTCAGCCTTCCAAGTAGCTGGGACTATAGGCACCCGCCACAATGCCCAGCTATTTTTTGGTTGTAGTTGTCGTTATTGTTTGGCAGGCCCAGGCTGGGTTCGAACCTGCCAGCTCCAGTGTATGTGGCTGGAGCCCTAGCCGCTGAACTACAGGCACTGAGACTATCACTTTATTTTAGAGACAAATTCTTGCTGTGTGGCCATGGCTGGAGTGTAGTAATATGTTCATTGCTCAATGTGACTTTTAACTCCTGGGTTCAAGCAATCCTCCGTCCTTGGCCTACAGAGCAGCTAGGGTACAGCATATACCACCATACCTGGCTAACTTTTTAATTTTTTGTAGGGACAAGGTCTTTCTATGTTGCCCAGGGTGGCCTTGAACACCTGGCTTCAAGTTATCCTCTTGCCTCAGTTTCCCAAAATGCTGGGATTACAGGCATGAGCTATTGCACCTAGCCACAGAGATGATATTTAGACAGAACTTTAAGTAGGAAAGTGTGTAGGTGGGGGGAGACTTCTATGTAGAGGGAACAGTATGGGTCAGGTTTAGAGTTATGAAAGACCAGGGCTTTTGGAAAAAGCACAGTTATAGCATTAGGTAAAAATATAGTGTATGTGAAGGGGATGGATGAGGAAAGGAGAAGACACAGGAAAGATTCTGAAAGGCCTTTCAAGCCAGGTTAAGGGTCTGGTCTTTATCCTGGTGTCAGAGAGAAGCCATGAAAGGTTTGAAGGAGGTGAGTGACATGATTAGATGTGATTTCAGAAAGACCCCTTTAAGGAGAATAGTTAGGAGAAAATGCAGACATAGGAGAATAGAAAGCTAGTCAAAGCTCAGCTTAGATGTTGCCTCCACCAGGAAGCCTCCCCTACCCACCAGGCTGGGACAGATACCTCTTCTTTGCTCTCAAAGTGCCTTGTGCTCCCCTAGTACAGCTCTCAGTATGCCAATTTTTGAGGATGGTGCCCATGTCTGTAACAGCGTTGAATCCCAGCGCCCAGTTCCAGGGCTGGGATGAGAGATAGCAGCAGGCAATGATTATTGAATCCTTGAGTGAATGACGTGTGTATATCATGGACAGTGAGGGATACATTCTAGAGAAATTTAGGAGTCTGGTGAATGGCTGGGGAAAGGTGAGGGAGGAGGGGCACTCTGGTCAGGCTGACTGGGAAGTCCCTGTGGGACATGCAGGGACTAATATCCAAAGGAGCCAGCCACTGGGTCTAGCACTGGACAGAAAGACTGCCCAGATGTGTCATGGGGTCAGACTCACCCTGTTCGGGCAAAGTTGGCCCAGTATTTCATCATCTGGAGGCTAAGCTCCTGCTCTTCACCTGCGGAAGGGCCTAGGGGCAGAATGGGATGTGATATTTGTGACAGAGTGGGAGTGCTGACTCCCCACCCTGCTCCTTTCTTTGCCACTTCTGTGGCAGAAGACTTTCATTTGGGAGAGCATCTGGCTAGCTTACCAACTGGCTAGCTCTCTGTAGCCAGACAATGGCAAGGTGGGTCTGCATACAAATGTGGGAGACTGGACACCCACTGGGGATTTTAGGTAGGGCTTTAGCACCTTTGGAGAAGGGGCTCCCGAAGATGAAGTGAATCTCGTCTCCATGGTCTGCCCCATCAGTGCGGGGTTTGACAATTATGCCACTAGGAGTGTGGTGCTCAAACTCATACAGGTAGACAGGGAGGCCAGCATCTGTGAAGAGGGAAACTGAGGAAGGCTGCAGGAAAGGCCTCAGCCTGGGCTTCCCTATCACCCCATGCATCCCACCTACCTGCATCAAGCAAGAGAAAACATTTTGACTTCAGAATCAAGGGAGCAAATTTGAATACTGTCTGTACTACTCATTAACTTTGTGACCTCCAGCAAATCACTCAACTTCTCTGAGCTGTAATTCTTCATCTGCAGACTGAGGATGCTAAAACCTAATTCATGGGATTGTGGCAAGGATAATGGTAGCCTTCTTTTCCCTGTTCCAAACCTTCCTTACTTGGCCTGGCATTGAAGGGTCTTTAGTGTCTGCCCTCTCCAGCCCTACATTTGACCTCTTACCCACGTGTTCCCCAATCCCCACTTGGCCTGGGGAAGACTTCCAAGGCGCCCCTAAGTCTGTCCTCTAAGCCATGAAGCCTTCCCTGACCACTCCTCTGGGATGGCTGAAATCTTGCCCTTGTCACTAAGGAACAGTCCTTCTCTTACAGTTGACAGCATGCTGCCTCCTCTGTGGTATCTTGAAATCTTACACTAGCCCAGAATTGCAGACAGAGTAGGTGAGCAGTTGGTAAGCCCAGCTGGTAAGTAGCATAGCTGGAGAGTGGATCAGGCCAGTGTAGGTACTTTTGGGGACCCACATACCCCGGTGGTTGCGGGCAGTCTGCAGTGTGGAGTACACAAAGGAGGCATCTTCAGCTATGTCCATCAAGTGGTTTTGGAACATCTTCCAGTCATGTTCATTGATGTCACCCAGGTACTCCTCCATCACAAGTGGTACCTGCTCCTTGGTGATATTCTGAGTGGGGAGGCCATAGTCACCCTAAGCTGTGGGTGCCAGCTGTGCTAGAGATGGTCCCATTAGTGACTTGCACCCCTCAGGACTTCAATCCCTCAGGACATTTTAGCCTGGAGGAGGGGGAAAGGGGAGTTTTCTAGGAAAGATCTCCCTCTCTGCTGATTCTTATACCTGATTTTGCTACAATTGCCTCCTATGACTCTGGGGGATTCCTGGGGGACCTTGCCCATCAACAGCCATCTGATCCCAGGCCAAACACCAGGCCCTCTAAGAAAGACCCCTTCCTTGGTGGAAGTCCCTTGCAAGGAATAGCTACTAGTAAAAAAGGAGTCAGCCCTGTTCAAACTGAGTACCCTTATTACCTCAGCCCTTACCAATAGGGTGATGACACTCCAGAGTATCTTGGCCATGGCTTCTTTTTTCAGTTTGTGCTGGTTTAGCGGGAACTTCATGATCTGTTTGCAAGGATCCAGATACAGGTCAGGCCTGAGCATCTAGAGCAATGGTTCTCAACCTATGGGTCGCAACCCACAGGAACTATATTAAAGGGCCACGGCCTTAGGAATGTTGAGAACCACTGATCTAGAGGGACTCTGGCCAGAGCTACACCAGGCCCTAAGTGTCTTGCCTATGCAGAGCTTACAGGCCAGGGAGGGCTGATGACTCTATCCTGCCCTTCTGCTCTGATCCTGTCCATCACTACCACCTGGGCCAGAGCTGAAGCGGGGCTGGGGCTAGGGTTGGGGTGGTGGGGTCCATTCTGACCTGGGGCATCTACCCTGACCCAAGGGAAGGCCCCATGGTTTGCAGTTGGCTGGAGGCTTGGGAATGGATGTCATAAGCCATCTAAACTATGAGCTGAGAATTTGGGGCCCCCAATCCTCCAAGAGGCCACACTCCTTTCCTCCTCTCCTCCATCATTCCTGGCCAGTTTTCACTACAGGAGGCTCCCAAACACAAGGGTATCCCCAAAAGGGCTGATATCTGACCTGGTGCCCACCACTGCCCAAGGAGAAGCCTTGGCTACCTTCACTATAGTGAGCATCCCTCCTACTCACATAAGGCAAGAGCCAATTGAACTCCAGGTTGTTGACACCCAGAAGGTAGGGTACAGGTGAAACTTGTCCCCGGGTCAGGAGCACAACAGGGTCATCCGGGAATATGACACCGTCCACCACAGGGGTCATGAACCATATAATCTACAAAGCAAGGGGCATTTCCAGCTAGTCCTCCCATATATCCTCCCAGGTTTTCTGTGACCTTGGGTGCCCAGCTCAGCAGGTCCCCCTCCAGAGCCCAGGAGTTTGAGGCTAACGTGGGAGGATTACTTGAGCCCAGAAGTTCCAGATTGCAATGAGAAGAAGAAGTTCCAATTATGCAGAATTATTGCAGAAGTTCCAATTATGCCCCACTGCACTCCAGCCTGGGCAACAGAGCAAGACTCTGTCAAGAAAAAGAAAAGAAGGAAAGAAAGAAAAAAGGAAGGAAAGAAAGAAGGAGGGAAGAAGGAAGGAGGGAAGAAAGGAAAAAAAAAGAAAACTTGAATTGTGGAGTGTGGCCTGCTTACATCTTGAGGGTCTTCTTGGGAGTTTTGGTGCAGGTGGAAGAATCTCTGTGGGAGAGGAGGGGATCAGAGTTACGGAAGTGTCCCCAAGATGCTCCTGAAACAGGGTCTTGGGGGAAGTAGCTGGGTATGACTGAGTACCAGGAGAGGAGGGTGGCCAGCAGGCAGCCAGTTCAGGCAGCTGGAATGCTCTACTTACCATCTTCTTGGATACATGCATCACCTTGGCCCCTGAGAGTGCCCTCAGGCACTCTACCAGAATCTGTGTGTTATTATGATTGCAGCCAGCCAGGTGGGCAACCTTCTGTAGAGAGAAGAAGGGGTAGGGGTGAAGCTTGGGAGTACTTCCATCTTGCCCCTCCTGCTGAACCCTCTCTCCTTGCTGGGGGAGGAGAGGCACCCACCTTGGCCACTTTCAGTGGATCAGGAGTGATGAAGAATTTGAGTATTGCAGTGCCACTCTGGGAAATGGCCCTATGGAAGAGACCTCTGGCAAGGGGTGACATTATCTGTAAAGGTAGGGAGTGAGGCACCCATGATATGCCCACGTAGGGTCACTTGGGCCATGACTGGGCAGCCAGAGGGAACCCAGGAAGGGCAAGCAGCTGAGAGGGTGTCAGGAGTCCTAGGTAGCTATTCTAGACCTAGAGCCGGTGCCTTTCTGCCTCTGGTCTGTGCAGTGGGTGTTGTGATAAAGCCCAAACCCCCTCTGAGCTTCCAGAAGGGATTTGAGATTGTGGGAAAAGAACTTCTGGTATAGAGAAAAGGTCTCTCTGCTTTGGGACTAGAAATGAGAGGCTAGAAATGAGAGGCTGGTGGGTGGAACCCCATGGTTTCCCTAGCCCCAGTTACCTGTGTTAACAGCTCTCAGGCTCTTTCTGTTGCCCAAGTTTGGGGAAAAAGTACATCCTGTGCCTCCCATCCTGTCCCTTGGATACCTCAGACTTCATGTGCCCTAAATCTGCTCCAGCCCATTTCATTTGGGTGGTAGCCCGTACCCCACACCATCCACCCAACACCAGGGGGGCTTTCCTATCTCCTCTGTTCATCCCCAGACCCCAGCTGCCTTAATCCTGTGCATCTGGCCTCCTGTATCACTCTGAGCTATGTTTTATATCGTTCTTCCTGCCTCTGCTTTAGAACCAGCTCTCTTGATATCCTCTGAGATATACCTACCCCTGCTCAGTTGGCTTGTAAGTCTCTGCTCCTGCTTCTTACCCACCTAGTCCCATGCAGCAGACTGAGCCATTTCTCTAAATATAAATCTGATCGTATCTCTTCCCTGCTTAAAATCTTTCCATGTTTTCACTTCTTTCCATGCTTCACTTCTCCAGGCCTGTTTCTTCATCTGCAGAATGGGGATGAAAACCCTACTTTTCTTTTTGGACTGCTGAGGGAATTAAATGAATGAATACCCACAAGGTACATAGAAGAGTGTCTGACACACAGAAATTTCTCAGGTGTTGAGTATTATTATTACTGTGGCCAGCAAAGCCCCATGTCATGTGTTCATTTCCCAGCCACTTGGCCCTCACAGAGCAGCTTACCTTACACCCACATTCCAGGAAACTTCCAGGTCAGCAGTCACCCACTAGAGGCAAGGCCCTGTCTCCAACTTAGGCCCCTGACTCGGAGGCCTGGTCTGTGGGCCCAGTTCTGCACAGAGGGCAGATGGTAGACTCTGTTCATGGGCTAGAGCTCTGGGGGAAGGTGGGAGGTGCTGATTATGCCAAATCTCAGCACTGCCCTTCTGAGGGTTTGATTTTTCCATAAGTGCAGACACTTTAGGCTGTGAGAGGTGGTACCTTTGTCAGGCTTGAGGGCATGTCTGTGATAGACATGTTCACGTACATGCATATCTGCACAGGTGTCTGTGCAGTGAAGGAAACACTTGTGTGAACACACTGGCCTGCCTCCGTGTTGGGTCCCTCCGGGCATTGCACTCACCAATCCTGAGACGCACATGGCCCCGGACGACTGGCCGAAAAGGGTCACAGAACTGGGGTCTCCACCGAAGGCCAATATGTTCTCCTGCACCCAGCGCAGAGCCGCTACCTGGTCCAGCAGCGCCCAGTTCCCGCGGGCGTGGCTGTCGCCCGTGCTGGGTGCGCAGGGTTCATGGTCAGGGTCTAGGCCTCCACAGTGGTGCCTAGGATTCCCACCTGCCTACCTTGCCTCTCTGGGACCCAGTCCTGCGACCACACCCCCTTCCTCAGAGCTAGGCCCGTCCCATTGAGACAAGGAGGAGTGCCCGCCCCTTCCACCAAGCATCAGGACCCGCCCCTGCCACACTCCTCAAGCGGTCCCGCCCCCGTAAGCCACGCCCTTTCCTCCCACCCAGTCCCGGCTTCCTCCGCCCAGAGCCCCGCCCCTGGACATGGCCCCGCCCACCTCAGGAAGCCCAGGATGCCGAGCCTGTGCTGCAGGAACACCAGCACCACTTTCTCGCGGGCGGCCAACTCCGAGCCCTCGTACGTAGAAGCGGAACCCACGAGGAAGGCGCCTCCCGGGAACCATACCATCACCTGGACGAGGAAGGCTGTGGTCTGAGTGGGGGCGGTGGGGTGGCGGAGTGGGAGGGAGAGTAGTTGAAGATCGAGCACTCACCGCCATGGGAGGGTCTCCTTGTGCGCGTGCCGGCGCGTACACATTCACATATAGACAGTCCTCACTGAAGCGCAGCCAGTTGTAATGTTTCCGCGTGTTATAGTACATGGAGGTTATCTGCCCCCAGGACTCCTGAAGACACCTGCAGGCAAGATGTGAGTTGAGGCCGCTGCAGAGGCGGCAGCAATGGGGAAAATGGTTTCAACCCATGTTCCTCAGCAAAGCCTAGGCAGCCTCTGTGCGGGCAAATGTGCGTGTGTCAGTGTCAAAGAGGTCGCCACTAGCCTTAGGGTGTAGGATGGGGAAGCAGGTTGCCTTCCCTAAAAACCTTCCCTCTGCCTCGCGCCTCACGCCAGGGGTCTGCCCTGGGAGAAATTCCCAGCTCCTGGGAATTTGAAGACACTGTTGGTGCTTGCTGTCAAGGCAGACCTGGGCACCTCCCTGTCTTTCATGTCCTTTCACCCCACCAGTCACCCTTCTGCCTCCATTTCTAGAATATGGCCCCTTTCCTCCCACCCCAGGACTGCTGCCCTGTTAAAGCCATCACCATCTCTGTTCTGGAGAGTGCTCCAACCTCTTAACGTTCCTTTCCCAAATCACCCTTCACACTCTGGCTGACCATGTCACTTCCTTTCCTAAAACAGTCCCTAAAAGGAACAGTTAGGAGGATCAATACAAATATATATATATATATATATATATTTGGTTGGTTATTTAGAGACAGAGTCTCACTATGTTGCCCCCAGTAGAGTGCTGTGGTGTCACAGCTCACAGCAACCTCAAACTCTTGGGCTTAAGCAATTCTGTGCCCACCACAATGCCTGCCTATTTTTGTTGTTATTATTGTTGTTGCGGTTGCCATTGTTGTTTAGCTGGCTCAGGCCGGTTTCTAACCCACCAGCTCAGTGTATGTGGCTGGTACTGTAACCACTGTGCTACGGGTGCCGAGCCACAAGCAATAGTTTTTTTAAAAGCCTTTCCTTCTCCCCACTGCTCTCAGGATGAAGCCCAGACTCACCTTCACTGACCCAGATCCTCCTTTCATCCAGTCATCTTCCCAGCCACCCTTTCTGTTGTCTCCCACCTACAAGCCCCTGTGCCTCTGTCTTCTCTGTCCAATGCCTTCTGCTCTGCCCAGCAAATGCCTCATGTTTAAGGCCCAGCTCAAGTGGCCTTCTGTGCTGCTCACTTCCCTTTCTATGCTCCCAAAGCTCTATCCACTGTTGACTTTAGTACTGGTTGGTATTATTCAATCGGTTGTTTTTCTCCCCAAGAGAACACACAGTCCCTGAGGGCAGGGATGGAGGTGGATTCATCTGAGTCCTGGCTTGGGCCCAAGACTGTACTATGTGGACATTTGGGGTATTTATGGAGCGTGGGCTGTTCTGCCGCCTCACCTTTTCTCCCTACTGGCCCCACCTCATAACAGTTGATTGAGTTCAGGGAACTTGTCTGCCCATTCCTCTGCTCCCTTCTCCTCTTGTTCCCAGAGCATCACCAGCTCACTTTCTTCAGTCCTTCAAACAGCACTTCAACATGCCTTGATTCGAATTTTCCATCTCCCATCCACATTCCCAGTAACTATCCTATCTCTCTTTCCCTGGGGTGAAACTTTTTTTTTTTTTTTTTCCAGTTTTGACCGGGGCTGGGTTTAAACCTGCCACCTTTGGCATATGGGGCCAGAGCCCTACCCCTTTGAGTCACAAGCGCTGCCCTGTGTGTGAAACTTTTTAACAGATGGTCTTTCCCTCCACTCCCACCCAGCCTCTCCAAAGTCATCGGCAGGTAGTTCATCTCAATCTTTGCAGATTGTTTTAGTCTTTCTTGCTTGACTTCTTGGCAGCAGTTAACATTGATATATAGGCAGTGCCCAATAAACCCCATCTAGCATTTTACCAGGAAAGCCAGAACTGGAGTTATGAACAGCTGAGGCTTCTGTTCCTATCCCACCACCAAAGCCCTTCCTGCCATGGTCATCAGTGACCTCTACCTTGCTAAGTCTCTGTCATCATCTTACTTCCCCTAGCAGCAACCGACATAATTGACTACGTTCCCCCACTCCAACAGCTTTCTTTCTAAGGCTAGTGTAATGCCCTGTTTTCCTGCCACCTCATTAGTGGCTCCTCCTTCTCTCCCAGGCCTTATTGTGAGAGTGCCCAGGCCTCTACCCTCAGTTCTTCTTCTGACCATTCTCTCTGCCAAGTTGTTCTTATCCAGGCCCCGGGTTTCACACCAGCAACACACCAGTGACCAATGTGCTTCCAGTCCCCACCTACCCAGCCTCTCCACATGGGTGTCTATCAGCACATCAAACTTAACATACCCCCAAATGAACCCATTTTTTGCAGTTTTTGGCCGGGGCCAGGTTTGAACCTGCCACCTCTGGTATATGGGACCAGCGCCCTACTCCTTGAGCACAGGCACTGCCCCAAAATGAACCCTTCTTCTGCCCAAACCTGCTCTTCCCTAGTCTTCCCATTTCAATAAATAATACCCTATTCCCTTCTCTGCTCTGACTAAAAACTAGTCATTATCCATGATTCCTCTTCTCTGTGGCTCAAATCCAATTCTACCTTCAAAATAAGTTTAGAGGCTTGGCGCCCGTGGCTCAACAGGCTAAGACGCCAGCCACATACACCTGAGCTGGCAGGTTTAAATCCAGCCTGGGCCCACCAAAAGCAACAATGACGGCTGCAACCAAAAAATAGCCAAGTGTTGCAGCAGGCGCCTGTAGTCCCAGCTACTTGGGAGACAGAGGCAGGAGAATCGCTTGAGCCCAGGAGTTGGAGGTTGCTGTGAGCTGTGATGCAACAGCACTCTACCCAGGGTGACAGAGTGAGACTCTGTCTCAAAATAAATAAATAAATAAATAAATAAATAAGTTTAGAGTTTTTAAGACAGAGTCTCACTCTGTCGCCCTGGGTAGAGAGCCCTAGCTAGCATCATCACAGCTCACAGCAACCTCAGTCTCTTGGGTTCAAGTAATCTTCTTGCCTCAGCCTCCTGAGTAGCTGGGACTATAGGCAAGTGCCACTATGCCCAGCTAGTTTTTCTATTTTTAGTAGAGATGGGGTCTCGCGCTTGCTCAAGCTGGTCTTGAATTCCTGAGCTCAAGCAATCCACATGCCTCGGCCTCCCAGGGTGCTAGGATTACAGCTGTGAGCCACTACACCTAGCCAAATTTGTAGTCTTATCACGTTCTACCACCTCCAGGGTAATTACCCTGGTGGAAACCACCTTCTCTGCAACAGCCTCCTCTCCGGCTGCTCCCTCCTTAACCACCACCCCAGAGAGGTTGTCTAAGTAAACCACAGATTCCTACACTTGACACTCCGTGTTCCGAACAGCCATTGTTCTGACAACTTATGGCCCGTGTTCTAACAATTGACAGTGGACACCCTAACTTCCAAACTCCGGATCTCCATGTCCATGGTTGTAACAATGCCATCTCATGTTCTGTCTTTTGATCCTTGAGATTCTAAATAACAGTCATAGAATGTTCAGAATGCCTGGGGTTCTCTCAGTGACAACCAGTGTTCTAGCAGTTAACACCCTGGTATTCTAGTAACAGTTAGTTATGTTCTAAAAGTGGACAACCTATTCTTAACCACTAGGCACCCAGGGTGGTAATTGTAGTTTTTATATCAGCTTACACCCAAATTCTCAAGTGACATTTTTCTAAACCCAGCTTTCACCAACTAATACTGAATATTGTTAATTATTGCCACAGAATGTTCTGGGCAGTGGATTACTAAAAAAAACTGAATAAACAGAAAATACACTTGTTCTGGGTAAACTGCCAAGCCTGCTTCAAAAGGGAGTCATTGTCCCAGTTGTGCTGGTGTTACTCAAGGCTTGAGCCTGACTTGGGTGGTGTCAAAACCCTGAGACTTTACAACTGAGACCGAGTCAGTGCTTTCTCCAGGTGGCAGTCCCTCTGCAGGAAGGGGCTAATGGTGCCAAGGGACTCACCAGAAAGAGGGAAAAGTTCAGGGTTCACTGTGTGTGGGTGCGTGTGTGTGTGTGTGTGTGTGTGTGTGTGTGTGTGGTGAGTGAGTCCTGCTCCTCAGACACATTTTAGGAGAACTCAACTCCCCAGCAGGTCCTGGGGCACAGTCAGTGACTACATCCCCCTTGCCTGGAGCTCTCCTGTGAGAAACCAAGAACAGCATTGTCAATACCTTAAACACTACCTAGACCAATCAGCCCATTATACAGGTTTGGAAACTGAGGTGCCAAATGGGCCCCAGACCTGCCTGTAGTCACACAGTGAGTTCTCAGTGTTGTTCAAAGCCCCACCCAGAGGCAGACACTGGTTCACCACCCTCCTCAGGGTCCTTCCAGCTGACAGTCTTCTGTCTCTTACGCAGGTGGGTAGGTGGTGGCATCTCTGATTCCGCTCCAGGGCTCCAGGGGTTCTGGGGGAGCAAATCTACGGGCACCCAGAGGAGGTTTGGAGAAGGGGACTCCAAGGAATACATGGATGGGTGTCTTTCCCACGTGCATCTGTTTTCCTTGGAGAATCCCATATTTGGTGACCACTAGAGGTTTTTTGGCATTCAAGGCACCTGAGAAGAGAGAAAGTCACCTCAGTTCAGCAACTAAACAACTTAGCCATAGGTGGGACCCTGGCCCACTTGCCACAAGGACAATTGATCATAACAATTGTGCATTTGTCCACTTTTTCTTGTGTTTTTCTCAGAATTTTTCTCTCATTATTTGATTTAAGATTTCAAAGCCATGTCGAAATCTTAAATCAAAAACATAAAAGTTCATGTCTATTAAATGTGCCATTTCTCTGTGTCATTTAATGTCAAGAAATTTGTCATTTATTTTGATTTCTGTTTGTCTGCTATTAATATGGCTACACTTCTTTTTTTTGTTGCTAACATTTGCCTGGCACAGTTCTGGGAAGAAGTCACATACATATATGCATTTTCATTCTTGCTCATTTATGCATTAATACTCACATGTACATGCAAATTTATACATACATAGGGATACATGAACATAGCTCATCTGTAAAGAAATATGCAGGCCAGGCCCAGTGGCTCACGCCTGTAATCAATCCTAGCACTCACTCTGGGAGGCTGAGGCGGGTGGATTGCCTGTGCTCACAGGTTTGAGACCAGCCTGAGCCAGAGCTAGACCTGTCTCTAAAAATAGCTGGGGGCAGTGCTCGTAGCTCAGTGGGTAGGGCACCTGACACATACACCAAAGCTGATGGGTTTGAACCCGGCCAGGGCCTGCTAAACAACAATGACAACTGCAACAAAAATATAGCTGGGTGTTGTGGCGGGTGCCTGTAGTCCTAGCTACTCGGGAAGCTGAAGCAAGAGAATTACTTAAGCCCAAGATTTAGAGGTTGCCGTGAGCTGTAATGCCACAGCACTCTATCGAGGATGACGTAGTGAGACTCTGTCTCAAAAAATAAATAAAAATAAAAATAACTGGATGTGTGGCAGGGGCCTGTAGTCTATAGTTACTTGGGAGGCTGAGACAAGAGAATCACTTCTGCCCAAGAGTTTGAGGTTGCTGTGAGCTGTGACAGTACAGCACTCTACCAAGGGTGACAAGGTGAGACTCTGTCTCAAAAATAAAAAAAGAGAGAAATATGCAGAAATAGGAGTGTCAAATGGATGCCCAGAAACACACATACACATGCACGCAAGTACAGTCATACATAGGTTACAACATATCCATCCACAGCATACATGTTACGCACATCCATATGCATATACACACATACACATATATAGTACAAGACACGTATACCATTGCCAGCTCTTAGAATAAATATGAAATAGGTCAAGTAGAATCCAACCCCTGCCTATGGGTACTTCTTTCTTCCTTGTCTATGTTCTCATCCTGCCCTACTCCTATTGCCAAGAGTTCTTGAGGCCTCTTCCTGAAGTGCCCATGTCCATTTCTTCCCTTCCTCCCTTATCAGAACCAAATGGTTCTGTGCCACAGTCCTCTGGGGCTAATTCTGTAAAATGATAGAAAGCAAATCTGATCCAAGTGATTACTGAACCTGACTGTGTGTCAGAATCATCTGGGGATCATTGGAAAAGTACAGATTCCTAGGCTCCACACCACACTCTCTGAATGAGAATTTCAGGGTTGAATTAGGAAATGAGAGTTTTTGGAGCAGCATTTAGAATCAGTGTGATGGAGCATATTCTCATACTCCTAGTTGCAAGTGGTGAAAAATAATACCTCTCTGCCCACATCCCCAGGTCTCCATATGTCTTACATAAGCAATATCTGGGCATAAAGGAGTGGCTGTAATGGTGGCCCTTCAAGCACAGAGCCAGGCCAGCAGAGGCAAGGGTCATCTCAAACCTCCCTGCTGTGTGTAGCCCTTGGATATTTACAAAGCCCTTTCACATGGGTTTCTCCCAGGCCCTAGGAGGAGCCCAGAGGCCCAGAGAGGGGCAGTGACCAACCTGTGATCTCATGGACAAGGCCAGGAGGCTAAGGTCTATCACATTACCAGGATTTGCCCTGAATCTGGGTCCATTCATAATGGAATGTCAACAGCTATAATTCGCTAGTCCATTGTTATAGACAGCACTGCGCTAATACTTTATAATATCTCACCTTATTTTTCTAAAATATGGGCAAATATTATTATTATAGGACCATCAACTGTGGAAACTGAAGTTCAAAGGGGTTATGTAAATTGCCCAAGGCACATAGAAAGTGACTCTGATGTTTTTCTGTCTGCTCCCCCAGTCCCTGGGGACACCTAACCATGTGGCACAATGCTGTAGACCCCTGAACAAGAGGGGCTGCTGAGTGGCCCCCATCCCAGTTCTGCCAGCCAGAGGCAATGTGCAAGCACTTGTGAAAACAATATTCCACCTTACTAGTCATCATAAAGTGCTAGTTAAAACCAGGCATTACAACTTCGAAGGAATCAAAAATGATGGCACCCAATTCTGATAAAGACACATGCAAAGGACATTCTCATATACTATTGATGGAGAATAAATTGATACAAGGCTTTGGGCAAATAATTTAGCAAAATGTATCAAGAGCAATAGGAGTTCAGATGCCTTGACTCAGTAATTCCTCTTCTGGATCCATCCCCTATGAAAATGGCCAAAATACATTAAGACAAAGACCTTTCCTGGCCAGGCGCAGTGGCTCACACCCGTAATCCTAGCACTCTGGAAGGCCAAGGTGAGTGAATTGCTCCTGAGCTCAGGAGTTTGAGACCTGCCTGAACAAGAGTGAGACCCCATCACTATTAAAAAAAGAATAGAAAAATCAGTAGGACATTGCGGTGGGCCCTGTAGTCCCAGCTACTCAGGAGGCTGAGACAAGTAGATCACTTAAACTCAGGAGGTTGAGGTTGCTGTGAGTTATAACCTCACAGCACTCTACCTAGGGCAACAGAGTGAGACTCTGTTTCAAAAAAAGAAAAAATATGGTATATAACGTGAAATTATACAGTGAAGATGAGTGCATCTTGCTATATGCATCATATACTTCAAAATTTTGCTAATATTATAAATATATATATATACATATATATATATATATTTTAGAGACAGAGTCTCATTTTATCAACCTCGATAGAGTACCATAGCATCACAGCTCACAGCAACTTCCAACTCCTGGGTTTAGGTGATTCTCTTGCATCAGCCTCCTGAGTAGCTGGGACTACAGGTGCCTGCCACAATGCCCAGCTATTTTTTTGTTGCAGTTTGGCCAGGGCTAGGTTTGAACCCACCACCCTTGGTATATGGGGCCAGCGCCCTACTCGCTGAGCCACAGGCACCACCCAGAATGTTATATTGTTTTCACAGTAAAAAGTATAATACTCATTTTTTTTTTTTTACATGAGCCACTGCACCCAGCTATAATACTAATTTTTTTTTTTTGAGACAGAGCCTCAAGCTGTCACCCTGGGTGGAGTGCTGTGGTATCACAGCTCACAGCAACCTCCAATTCCTGGGTTCAAGCGATTCTCCTGCCTCCGCCGCCCAAGTAGCTGGGACTACAGGCGCCGGCCACAATGCCCGGCTTTTTTTTTTTTTTTTTTTATTGCAGCCGTCATTGTTGTTCGGCAGGCCCAGGCTGGATTTGAACCTGCCAGCTCAGGTGTATGTGGCTGGCGCCTTAGCTGCTTGAGCCACAGGCGCTGAGCCTATAATACTAATTTTTAAAAGAACGATACTGGGGAAATGTTTCATGTAGCAAAGAGATCCATGTAGGGAAGAGGGAGGCAGAAGCAGGCCTTCTGCTTGAGAGAAGCAAGAAAGGAAGAGGGAGGAAGGAAAGGAAGAGAGATGAAGGGAAGTGTGTGGCCATGCCATGTTCTCAGTTCCCCTGACCCCAGCCTGGGAGGTGGGAGAGGCACTCCCCACTTTTCAGAGCAGCCTGAGTTTCGGAGAGGCCAAAGTAGTGGTGCACACTCCCAGCTCGTGGATGAATTTAATGTCTTGAAACGCTGCACTCCATGTGCCACACCTTGTCTAAGTGCCCCTGCCCCATTGTCTCCTACCAGTCTGGAGTCCTAGCCCACTTTTGTGAAAGGGGGCCTCATGGGCTCCTGTGCTAGGGAGGGGAAAGGCAGAAGAACAGGGCACATCTCACAAGACCACAGCCTCTTGCTCTGTAGGCCTGGCAGATGATAAAGCACACTCCTTTACTCTGGGTCAGTTCTGTAGGTTTGTCAGAGATGCCCTTTAGTTGGGACACTTCTCCCATGGTTCTCATCCTTGTCACCTTTGCTCAGTCCCAAGGAATGTGGCATTCACCGCCCAATTGAGTTGGGGCCTGTCCCTGGGTCTCTCATGTCCCTCCTGACTGACACTGTTGGGAAGGCTTGGGAGTCTTACCCAGGGCTGTCTGCACCACTAGGCCAAGGATGAAGCTCACACAGAGAGTCCACTTCATCCTCTGTCCAGCTCCAGCCATGGGTAGGAGTGATGTTAACACTGCAGATGCCAGATGGTAGCTGTGCCTGCTGTGTGTGAGCGCTAGGCAGTCCCACTTTTATGTTCTCTTAATCCCTGCCAACAGGTACTAGGGCAGGAGGAGTTGTAAGAAACTTCTGATCAGCCCACGGCCTTGTCTCTGCCTTTGGCAACAGGTCATGCTAGTCTTGGCTCTACAGACAGACTGAGCAGCCTGCAATCCCTCCCCAGCTTGGTCCTCTCTGCAATGGCTTAAAGTCAAGCTTGTAGGAGTCAAGCTCTGAGCACAAAGTAGGTGCCTAGAGTGAGGTAGAACAGGGGATCACTTGACCTCTCAGCCAAGGTTTCCTCTCTGTGGATTTAAGGACCTCGGGCCTCTCTTTTCTCCTCTGCCTTTCCAGCCTCTCCCCTGCCCTTCCTTGGATATCCTCACAGAATTGGCCAGGACAACCATGGAGTGGCAGGTTACACGCTGTGTGTGGAAAGTCAACATGGCCACTGCCTCACTGGCCCACAGTCCAGTGGGGAGCCAGATCTAGAAGCAACCACCATCTGGTGAGCCCAGGGCCAGGTGGCAGGTTTCCTGGAAAAGGTCAAATCTTCTTCTCATTTTTTTTTTTTTTTGAGACAGAGTCTCACTCTATGGCCCTGGGTAAAGTGCGTTGCATAATAGCTCACAGCAACCTCAAACTCTTGGGCTCAAGCAATCCTCTGGCCTCAACCTCCTGAGTAGCTGGGATTACAGGTAGCCACCACAACACCTAGCTGATTTTTCTATTTTTAGTAGAGACAGGGTCTCACTCTTGCTCAGGCTGGTCTCCAACTCCTGAACTCAAGCAATCCACCTCCTTTGTTCTCTCATAGTATACTATTATAGAATTACAGGTGTGAGTCATCACTCTCAGGCCAAAAAGGTCTAATCTTCTCAGGGGTCCTCAAACTTTTTAAACAGGGGGCCAGTTCACTGTCCCTCAGACCATTGGAGGGCTGGACTATAGTTAAAAAAAAAAAAAACCCAACTGTGAACAAATTCCTATGCATACTGCACATATCTTATTTTGAAGTAAAAAAACAAAACGGGCATAAATACAATCACACCACCTCCTGTGGCCTGCAGGCCATAGTTTGAGGACCCCTGTAAGTAAAGGATGAGGAGTTGGTGAGAGAAAGGAAGACCCCACTTGAAATTGGGAGTCATAGGAGCAGACGTCCGCATGGAGAAAAGGAAGGTAGTTCCATCTTCAATAAAAGGTAAGACTGTTCCCTCCCTGTCTCCCATCTCCAGTCTAGGGTCTTGGCCCACCTTTGCAAAAAGGGGGCCTGATGGGCTTCTGTACTGGAGAGGGAAAAGGCAGAGGAAACAGGGCACTTCTCATGAAGCCACAGCCTCTTGCTCTGCAGGCCTGGCAGACGGTCAAAGCACACTCCTCTCTTGGTCAATTCTGTGAGGTCTTCAGCGATGCCCTTGGCATACTTCTCTCATAGTTTCCATCCTTGTAGGTCTTCCTCAGTCCCAAGGAATGTGGCATTCACTGTCCAGCTATGCTGCCTGGATCTTCTCCCCTCTAAGTAAGCCCTGAGATGGGCTGGAGGTGAGCCCCTGCCATTCTTCCTATGGGGTCTACATGGACAACCCTCCAAAATTCCTTTCCCTGCCCCAGCAGAGGTATGGCTCATCCCTACTGTGGTAAGCGGGGTGAGGGTCTGGTTGGCTAGGCCACCCATGGTGAACAGAACCACTCCCTTTTCTCCATGGTCTCATGAAGAAGATACCCACAGGCTTGAGGGGAAAGCAGAAGGGTGAGAATTCACAGCAAGGCAATAGCTCTCTCCAAAGAAAATCTCACCCCACCCCAACTCCTTGCTAGCATAATATTCTAACACCTTTTTAAACTTTGAATGACTGAGGGGCTCAGGGATTGTGAAAATGGTTCTCAGATCATTTTCTAGAAAATTCTTATGTGCTGAAGTGGATTGCAGACTTTAAGCATCCTGAGGTCTGAGATGACACATTCGGTTACACCCTTGCTATTGGCAAAGTAGATGTTTTTGTCCTCTAACGGCAGGTGTGTGAATGATGCAGCCTTTCCTAAAGCCATTGAGCAACATGGAGCAAGAGTCTTAAAATTGCCTGTATCCTTTGACCAAGAAATTTGGTCTGGGAGACTGTCCAAAGCACACTGAAAAAATTGTTTATATGATGAGTATCCTACAGCCTTGTTGACAACAGCCTCACCCCAGCACAATGGAGGGGACGGGTGAAGAAAGGATATTGCATAGACTACATGTGTAATATATGCTACAGAGTTGGCAGTGGCACGTTTCACAAGATTCCACAGCAGCAGGCAGCTTAGTATGGTGGTTCTGAGCCAGGCTGTCTGGGTTTGTATCCCAGCACTGTCTCTTAATAGCTGTGTTACTTGGGTAAGTCACTTAACCTCTCTGAACCTCAGAGAAGTTCTTCTATAAAATTAGCACAATAATAGTAGTTACCTTGAGCATGTTTGCACATTAGTGAGCTCAGCACCCTCACTGACCATGTGATACCCTGCACCATGGTGGGAACCTGCTAGTCCTCACTAGTAAGAAGTCCCTCAACTGATGCAGCACCTTGATCTTGGACTTCTTAGCCTCCATAAATGACTTCCTGACAACCCAACGTCCATCACTAACAGCTGACTCTTGAATCAGACCATTTGCAGACCCATGATTTCAACCCCCATGCAACTTGACCTGCATTCCACAACCTGCTATAAAAGCCCTTACTCTTTAGTCAGGGAGACAGAACAATTAGTTTCTGCCTCCCAGCTGATGTCAATTATAGCAAAACCCTTTATTCCCTGGCAATACTCATTGTTATTAATTGGCTTTCTGTGTGGTGAGCAACTAAACCAGGTGTTCTCAAACTTTTTAAACAGGGGGCCAATTCACTGTCCCTCAGACTGTTGGAGGGCCGGACTATAGTTAAAAAAACAAAACAACTATGAACAAATTCATATGCACACTGCACACATCTTATTTTGAAGTAAAAAAACAAAACAAAACAAGAACAAATACAATCACGCCGCCTCATGTGGCCCACGGGCTGCAGTTTGAGGACCCTTGAACTAAACCAAAGCCAAACTCTTTTAGGATTGGTAACAGTATAATTTTTTTTTTTTTATTTTGAAACAGAATCTCACTTGTCACCCTCGGTAGAGTGCTGTGGTGTCATAGCTCACAGCAACCTCAAACTCTTAGGCTCAAGCAATTCTCTTGTCTCAGCCTCCCAAGTAGCAGGGACTATAGGTGCCCGCCACAAAGCCTGGCTATTTTTAAGAGATGAGGTCTCACTCTGGCTCCGGCTGGTCTTGAACTCGTGAGTTCAGGCAATCCACTTGCCTTGGCCTCCCATAGTGCTAGGATTATAGGCCACTGTACCTCGCCTTATGATTTTTATTTTTAAAAATTTGCGAACACTTGTTTTGTGACCTAATATATGACCTATCTTGGAGAAAATTCCTTTTGTTTTTGAGAAGAATGTGGGCCAGGTGTTGTGGCTCAAACCTATAATCCTAGCACTCGGGAGGCTAAGGCAGAAGGATCACTTGAGCTCTGGAGTTTGAGACCAGCCTGAGCAAAGAGTGAGTGTATCTACTAAAAAAATAGAAAAAATTAGCTGAGCATGGTGGCCGATGCCTGTAGTCTCAGCTACTCTGGAGGCTGAGACAAGGGAATCACTTGAGCCAAGAGTTTGAGGTCAGTGTGAGCGTGAGCTGATACCACAGCACTCTACCCAGGGAGACATAGTAAAATTCTGTCTCAAAAAAAAAAAAAAAAAGGAATGTGTATTCTACAGTTGTTGGATAAAATGTTCGGTAAGTATCTGTTAGGTCTGTTTTGTCTAGAGTAAAGTTTAAATCCAATGTTTAAAAAAAATAGTACTTACAGCGAGAGTTGAAAGAGTTAATTTAGGTAAAGCATTTCACACGTGGCGAGGCCCATTGCATTGCTAGTACTTGAGAAAAAGCTGATGCAATTCACTAATTTGAAAAAACATGGAATTTGAAATTGCATATTGACTATGGCCAGATCAGCCACAGCAAGTACACATCAAAATACTCCAATGAGTCTAAACTAAGACAAGATTGATGCCACAATGGTGTTTTTGGTTGGCCTAGGGTTGCAGAGTCATCGGTGACCTTGATTTTCTTTTCTTTTTAAAAAACTTTTCTGTATTTTCTACATTTTTTTCATATGAACATTAAATAGCAGTCAGTGTAAGGTTTAAAGAGGCAAAGATGGGAGGACAGGGAGGTCAGGCCAGGGAAGTAGAGACTACCAGCCGCTGCATCTGGCCTGGACCCCATCCCGCTCTGTGGACTGCCTTCTTCTCGTAGGCTCATTCTGCCAGCCTTCCCCACCAGCTATGCCCCCATCATATGGACATCAGGCTGAAGTTCCTTGTTTTTGCTGTCCAGGCTCTGATAAAATTGACTTACCGTATATACTCGAGTATATACGGTAATTGCAAGCACCAAGCACCCTAGAGTGTGTAACTCAAAGAACAGGACAAGCTCTGGAGGAGAGGGCAGGGAACGGGGTGGTGATGAAGACAGATGAGGTTGTAAGTCCACCTGCTGGGCTTAGGGGCCAACTACACATAGACACCCTCACCCACCTGTGCATTGCCTTGGCCAGTTCTGTGTGGTCCCCAAGGACCAGTTCTGCCAACAGCTGGTTCAATTCCTGCCTTCTCTCCCTAGGGAAGAAACAACCTTTCACCCAGCCCATATGGGACACAGTT
The DNA here is from genome assembly GCA_963574355.1 of Loris lydekkerianus. Classification (NCBI taxonomy): domain Eukaryota; kingdom Metazoa; phylum Chordata; class Mammalia; order Primates; family Lorisidae; genus Loris; species Loris lydekkerianus. Next base: position 46,521 of record CAUYPK010075926.1, read on the forward strand.
GTGCCAGGCCAGGACACCTGTGCTCACGTAGGGCATAGAGGATAGTGAATGGGCAGCAGTCAACCAGGAAGCCCTAATACCATATTATCTTAAGGGTAAGAATCAGCTCTCCAAGTCTGGATGTTATTTTCCTAAGTCTCTTAGCATTGTTTACTTGAGAACATTCCTAAGTTTCTTGAATAAAAGGCAATGCTGTGAAATAAGCACTGATTTCTGAGTCTGAGAGATGAGGACCCCAAATGGACTTAGTCTCTTACCATTCATATGTCCTAAAGGTATCTTTCTGAGGCTCAGTTGTCCCATCAGTACAATGGAGCTAGCAATGACTAACGTAGGGGGCTGTGAGGGTTAAACAAGTTATTGTAACTACAGTGGGCAGTTCCCATATCTGTGGCTATTTTACTATTTAAAGAGGAAAACTGTAATTATAAAAGACAGTACAAATAACCTTTTCCCCTTTTTAAATTTTAGCTGATTTAAATAACAAGTGAGTAAAAAATACATACATACTGGGCCTATGATATATAGAAATGTAATATATTTGTTCATAAGAGCACAAAGGAGGTGAGTGGAACCAAAGCTAAGGAAATGAAAACAGTAAAGTAATAATTATACAATGTATTTTGGGGTTTGTTAAGATTAACAGATGTGGCTCAAAGGAGTAGGGCGCCGGCCCTGTATGCCAGAGGTGGTGGGTTCAAACCCAGACCCGACCAAAAACTGCAAAAAAAAAAAAAAATTAACAGATGTAATATGTATACATCTAACAATAATATCACAAAAAGGTGGGGAAGGAAGTAGGAATATATAGGAATGTTTCTCTATCTCATTGAAATTAAGTTAGCATACATCTGAAGCTGATCTGATAAGGTAAAATGTATATCCTAAGCCCTAGAACAACTACTGAAAACAACAATAAAAACCTAAAAAAAATAGAGAAAAAAAATCAGCAAAGATTTTTAGATACATCATTAGAAAATATTTACTTAATGCAAAGAAAACACTAAAGGATAAACAGAGGAACAAAAAAGACACAAGACCCATAGAAAACAAAAAGTAAACTGGCAGCTGTAAATCCATACAGTAGAACCGCCATAGTTGACCATCTCCTTAAGTCGACCTAATTTTCATAGACCAGACATGTACCACATATACGTGCCAGTATAGAAGGCCTACTTCCTTATGTTGACCACCCCTATATGTTGGCCAGTTTGTTACAGTCCCTTGGCTAGTCAACTTACAGAAGTTCTACCATATATCAATAATAACATTAAATTTGAATTTAATTTAAATAATCCAATCAAAAGGCAAGGACTGTCAGACTGGATTTTAAAAAAGGCCCACCTAAATGCTGTCTATAGGACACAGACTTTAAAGGCAAAGAGACAAATAAATTGAAAGTAAGAGTACGGAAAAAGGTGTATCACGCAAACGGGAACTCCAAGGAAGCAGTAGCTACAATAATGTTAGACAATAAACTTTTAAAATGTTACTAGAGATAAAGAACGTTTTATAATAAAAGTGTCAGTCTATTAGGAAGATATGTAATTATAAACATATATATGCCGAATAACAGAAAATTAAAATATATGAAGCAAAAACTGACAGAAATGGAAGGAGAAATAAATAATTCAATATTTGGAAATTTCAATATGTCATTTTCAATAGTGGATAGAATAACTAAACAGAAGCCCAGTAAGGAAATAGAAGACGTGTACAATGGTGGTTGGGTGCAGTGGCTCACGCTGTGATCCTAGCACTCTGGGAGCCTGAGGTGGGTGGATCACATGAACTTAGTTTGAAACCAGCCTGAGCAAGAGGGAGACCCTGTCTCTACTAAATACAGGAAAAACTAGCTGAGTTATGGCAGGTGCCCATAGACGCAGCTACTCGGGAGTCTGAGGCAAGAGGATCGCTTGAGCCTAAGAGTTTGAGGTTGCTGTGAGCTATAATAGTATGGCACTCTACCAAGGGCAAAAGAGTGAGACTCTGCCTAAAAAAAAAAAAAAAAAAAAGAAAAAGAAAAAGAAAAAAGATTTGTATAACACTATAAACCAACTGGATCTAACATCTGAAGAACATTTCACCTTACAGCACAGTGTACATTCTTCCCAAGTACATATGGAACATTCCCCAAGATATACCATAAACAAGGCCATAAAACAAACCTCACTATTTAAATGTGGAATAGAAAAAATAGAAAAAGAATAGAAAAATGCAAAATATAGTCTCTGACCACAATGGAATAAAATTAGAAATAAATAATAGGAAAAAAATGATTAAAAACTCACAAATATATGGAAATTAAACACAATACTTCTAAATAACAAAGAAGAAATCAAGAGGGGAGCTGGACAATAACTTTAAGATGAAGGAAAATGAAGACATAACATACCCAAACTTAAAAAAAAACAAAACCCAAACTTACAGGACACAGCTGAAGCCTAGAGGGAAATTTATACCTGTGAATGGTAGGTTTAGAAGGCTTCAAACATTAAAAGATAAGTTAATGCCAAATCTTCACAAATTCTTCAAAAAAAATAGAAGAGAAGGGAGCAGTTCCTACTCATTTTATGAGGCCAGTATTAGCCTGACACCAAAACCAGACATCAAAAGAAAACTACATGGCTGGGTGCAGTGGCTCATGCCTGTTATCCCAGCACTTTGGAAGGGCAAGGCAGGAGGATAACTTGAAGCCAGGAGTTGATAACCAGCCTGTCCAACTCTGTCTCTACAAAAAAAAAAAAAAAAATTAGTTGAGCTGGGTGGCACATTTCTGTAGTCTCAGCTACTCTGGGGGATGAAACAGTAGGAGTCTTTGAGCCCAGAAATTCGAGGTTGCAGTGAGCTAAGATCACGCCACTATACTACAGCCTGGGGGACAATGTGATCACCTATCTCAGAAATGAACAAACAAGGGCAGCACCTGTGGCTCAGTGATATGAGTATATGTCACCCCCATATACTGAGGGTGGCAGGTTCAAACCTGGCCCCGGCCAAACTGCAACAAAAAATACCTGCCACAATGCCCAGGTAGTTTTTTGATTTTTTTGTAGAGACGGGGGTCTCACTCTTGTTCAGGCTGGTCTGAAACTCCTGAGCTCAAATGACCCACATGCCATGGCCTCCCAGAGTGCTAGGATTCCAGGCATGAGCCACCAGGCCCAACTTCAGACCTATATCATTTATAACTATAGGTGCCAAGATCCTTAACAAATACACTACCAATTTTTTTTTTTTTTGCAGTTTTGGCTGGGGCTGGGTTCGAACTGCCACCCTTGATATATGGGGCCGGCACCCTACTCCTTGAGCCACAGGTGCCACCCTATACTACCAAATTGAAGCAGCAACATACAAAATGAATTATGCTATGATTTAGCCCAGGAATGCATCAGCATTCAGTTAATGAAATGCATCATCCCAACAGAATACATGGCTAGGTGCTGTGGCTCATGGCTGTAGTCTCAGCACTCTGGGTGCAGGCAATAGGTCCCTTGAGCTCAGGAGTTTGAGAACAGGACAAGAACAAGACCCTGTCTGCACTAAAAATAGAAAAATTACCTGGGTGTGGTGGTGTCAACCTGAGGTCCCAGCTGCTTGGGAGGCTAAAGCCGAATTGCTTGAACTCAGGAGTTTCAGGTTGCTGTGAGCTAGGCTCGACCCTGTGGCACTCTAGCCTGAGTCAACCAGAGTAAGACTCTGTCTCAAAAACACCCCCAAAACTAGCACTTTGGGAGGCTGAAGTGGTGTATTGCTTGAGCTCAGAAGTTTGAGACCAGCCTGATCAAGATCGAGATCCTGTCTTCACTAAAAAATAGAGAAACTAGCCAGGTGTCATGGTGGGCTGTTGGGAAGGGGCTGTGAGGTGCCAGAGCCTCCACAGCTTGAGGACATTCAGAGAATGACCCTCCACCCAGCTGCTTCTCCTCCTTTAACAACATTCTTTTCACCTGCCGGAAGTCACGTAGTATGCATGGGCATACTTCCTTATTATTGGCAAGTACACAGCTTTTCTCCTTAAAGTTAATCTTTATCCCAGGTGCTAAGATTTACCTTGTTAAAGATACTTTATAAACAGGGTGGCAACTGTGGCTCAGTGGGTAGGGCGCCAGCCCCATATACTGAGGGTGGTGGGTTCAAACTCAGCGCTGGCCGAACTGCAACAAAAAAATAGCTAGGCGTTGTGGCGGGTGCCTGTAGTCCCAGCTAATCAGGAGGCTGAGGCAAGAGAATCGCCTAAGCCCAGTAGTTGGAGGTTGCTGTGAACTGTGTGAGGCCACGACACTTTACCAAGAGCGATAAAGTGAGACTCAGTCTCTCTAAAAAACAAAACAAAAACAAGAGGGAATTGTTGGGCCCTGCCATGTGCCTGAGGCCTAGTGCAACTTCCCGAGCCTGACTAGAAGCAGATCCATCGAGCTACTTCCGCGTAGCAACGACTCAGCAAGACCCGGCCTGAAACTGCCTCTACCTAGATACAGCCAATGTTGTACCATGCCACTGGCCCGACCCTGTCACTCACCTCTTCCCCCGCCTTCTTTCCCTGCCCCTTCTCCACAATATAAAAATAAATAAATTCGAAAAAAAATTAAAAAAAAATAATAATAATAATATGCAAGTATCTTTTCCCATTCTGAAGGTTGTCTCTTTGCTTTGGTTGTTGTCTCCTTAGCTGAACAGATGCTAATCAGTTTAACTAAGTATAATTTGCTTATTTTTGTTGTTGTTGCAATTGCCACTGAAGTCTTCTTCATAAAATCTTTCATGAGGCTGATAACATCAAGCATTTTCCCTACAGTTTTTCAAGGATTTTATTGTTTCATGCCTTGGATTTAAATCTTTTGGCTATTCTAGTGCCTTTCCCTTCCAAAATAAATTTTGGAATAAACTGTTTTATATTTATTATTAAAATCCTGCTGAGGTTTTAACAGACATTATGGTAAACCTATAGATCAATTTGTGAAGAAGTGATATCTTTATTATGTTGAGTCTTTCTAATAGAGTATGTGTCTCCAATTAGAAAAAATAGGGTATTTCTCTCCAATTAGAAAGACTCAACATAATAAAGACGCCAATTCTCCCCAAATTGATCTATAGGTTTACCATAATGCCTATTAAAACCTTAGCAGGATTTTAATAATAAATAAAGAACACTTTATTCCAAATTTCTATTGGAACAGAAAGGCTCTAGAATAGCCAAAATCTAAGGCATGAAACAATAAAAATCCTTTTCATTTTTGTATTATATATACCAAAATATGTATTATGTATTTTGTATATATATACCATCTCTCGCCTATAATCCTAGCACTCTGGGAGGCTAAGGTGGGTGAATTGCCTGAGTTCATGAGTTGGAGACCAGCCCAAGCAAAAGCGAGACCCCTGTCTCTAAAAAAATAGCTGGGCGTTGTGAGTGGTTCCTGTTGTCACAGCTACCTGGGAGGGTGAGTCAAGAGTTTCAGCCCGAAACTCTTCACTTCAGCCCAAAAGTTTAAGGTTGCTATGAGCTATGACACCATAGCACTTTACTTAGGGCAATAAAGTGAAACTCTGTCTGAAAGAATAAAAATAAAAAATAAAGTAAAGTAAATGATTAAGAACATACATGAAGTGTAGGGTAGTCTATGACATTTACATCTGTTTGTCCATTCTATTATTCTTTCCTTTGAGAAGATTCCAGACATTTTCTATTACCATTTTCTTTCTAGAAAGCTTTCTTTAGCCATTCTTTAAAGGTAGGTTTGCTAGCAATGAACTCTATTAGTTTCCCTTCATTTGAGAATATCTTTGCTTTCCCTTCAACGGAAGGACAGTTTTCACAAGATCCAGGCTTCAGAGTTGATAGTTCTTTCAGCATCTTGAAAAATCTATCACTTCCTCTTCCCGTATTGTGTCAGATGAGAAATCCACTGTGGTTCTAATTGCTCTTCCTTTTTGGGAAATGTCTCCTTTCCCTTTAGTTGTTTTGAAGGTTCTTTTCCCCCCATTGTTTTTAGGTTCTAATCTTTTATGCATCTTGAATCGATTCTTGTGAATGGAAAAAGGTGCAGGTCCAGTTTCAGTCTTTTACATGTAGTTATCCAGTTCTCCCAGCACCATTTATTGAATAGGGAGTCTTTCCCCCAGTGTATGTTCTTATTTGATTTATCAAAGATTAGGTGGCTGTAAGATATTACTTTCATTTCATGGTTTTCTATTCAGTTCCAGATGTCTATGTCTCTATTTTTGCGCCAATACTTTGCTGTTTTGATCACTATGTCCTTGTAGTACAGCCTAAAGTCTGGTAGGTTGATGTCCTGGCTTTGTTTTTATTACTAAGAATTGCCTTAGCTATACAGGGTTTTTTCTGGTTCCATATAAAACAAATAATTATTTTTTTCCAAATCTTGAAAGTATGATGCTGGTATTTTAATGGGGATTGCATTGAATCTGTAGATTGCTTTGGGAAGTACAGATATTTTAATGATGTTGATTCTTCCAGCCATGAGCATGGTATGTTCTCCCATTTGTTAATATCTTCTGCTATTTCTTTTCTTAGGGTTTCATAATTTTCTTTATCAAGGTCCTTTACCTCTTTTGTTAGGTATATTCCTAGGTATTTTCTTTTCTTTGAAGCTACTGTGAAGGGAATTTTGTCCTTGTTTAACTTCTTATCAGAAGCAAAGGCTTCTGACTTGTGGACATTGATTTTATATCCTGAGACATTACTGTATTTTTTAATGACTTCCAGGAGTCTTGTGGTTGAGTCTTTGGGGTTCTCTAAGTATAAGATGCTATTGTCAGCAAAGAAGGAGAGTTTGGTCTCCTGTTATCCCATTTGGATGCCCTTTATTTCCTTCTCTTGCCTGACTGTATTAGCTAAAACTTCCAGCACTATGTTAAATAGTAGTGGTGACAGAGGACAACCTTGTCTGATTCCAGTTCTAAGTGGAAAAGCTTTCTGTTTTACTCCATTCAGTATAATATTAGCTATAGGTTTTCCATAGATGGCTTAAATTGGTTTAAGAAATGTGCTTCCTATGCCCATTTTCTTCAGGGTTCTAATTAGAAAAGGATGCTGAATTTTATCAAATGCTTTTTCTGTATGTATTGAGAGGATCATATAGTCTTTGTTTTTGCTTCTGTTGATAAGGTGAATTACCTTTATGGGCTTATATATGTTAAACCAGCCTTGCATCCCTGGGATAAAACCTACATGATCGTGATGAATGGTTTTTTTAGTGTGTACCTATAATCAATTGGCTAGGATTTTATTGAGAATTTTTGCATCTATATTCATTAGTGAAATTGGTCTGAAATTCTCCTTTTTGTTGGTTCTTTTCCTAATTTTGGTATCAGGGTGATGTTTGCTTCATAGAATGTTGGGGAAGATTCCTTCTCAATTTTTTTGAATAATTTCTGCAGTATAAGCTCTTTTTTGAAGGTTTTATAGAATTCTGGTGTGAAGCCATCCAGACCAGGGCTTTTTGTTGTTGTTGTTGAAAGACTTTTTATTGTTTCTTTGATCTCAGTTTTTGAGATTTCTTATTCAAGAGTTCTATTTCTTCTTGATTAAGTCTAGGGAGAGGATATAAATCCAGGTATTCATCCATTTCCTCCACAGTGTCAAATATCTGGGCATAGAGTTTCTTTTAGTACTGAGAGATGATCTCTTGTACCTCCATGGCATCTGTTGTTATTTCTCCTTTATCATTTCTGATTGAGGTTATTAGAGATTTTACTTTTTTATACATCCAAGAGTGTCTTGGAGAGGCTCTGTTTGATTGAGATGACCTGGGGTTTGATATCCATAGGAAAGGAGTGTGCTGGGGTCTTTAGTAAAACTTGGAAAGTTTTCCTTTGTGATGGTATCTAGTAGGGCTTCCATTCCTTTGGGACAATCTTCTTCCCCTTCAGGAATCCCTATTATTCATATGTTTGAACACTTCATGGAGTCTTGTAGTTCTCTAAGTGCCTTCTGCTTTTTCTCTCTTCTGCTTCTTTAACTACCTGGGTTAACTTGAAAACTTTATCATCTAGCTCTAAGGTTCTTTCTTCTCCACGTTCTAACCTATTTTTTATACTTTCTACTGCATTTGTACATTCCCTGATTGTCTCCTTCATTTCCTTAAGCTCCGCCATAACTTTTCCATATTCAACATAGCTCTCATCCAATTTTTGGTTCATCTTACCATTTTCTCCTCCATTGCTTTTATTGTCTTTATTGTCCATATTTTAAATTCCCTTTTTTTCAAGTCCATTCATTCTTTATAGATGGAGTCTTCTTCAGTAGTTGCCTCATGATCCCGTGGGGGGAGTTCCTCTGTTCTGTTTTTTTATGTTGCCTGAATTTGTCTATTGGTTCCTCCTCATGTGTTCTTTCTTCTTGTTCACCTCCTTGTCCTCCTTTTTACTTCTCACTGCTTCCTTTGTTTTAAACAGAAATACTTGCTCCTGATAACAGTATGTTGCAATATGTCTCTGGGACACCAGATGGCATTGTGGGTTTTAGAAGACAGCACAGCCAGAAACGTCTATGGTCCTTATTCCAAAGTTCGCTGCCTTGCCTTCAGTGATTGCCTGATTATTTCCTCAGCATTCAGACCCTGCTGGGTTGGGATTTTAAGGCTCACAAGAATCCTTCAGGAATAGGAAGTAGTGGCCCCTGACACCAGTTCCCATAGAGTGTGGGAGTCCCTCAGCCTGTCCCAAGAGTGGAGTTCTGATCCCAGCAGGTGGAATTAAGACAGCTGCACTTTAGGGCCCTGCTAAGACCTTCTCCTGACTTTCCCACAATGGCAGTCCCCTGGCCCCCAAGACTTTCTCAGTGCAGCTGCCTCTCTAGCCACCAAACCTATGGCAAGTCCATTCTAACTGGCATTCAAATCTGGGTGCTATATACTGTTCAAGTCCACCCACTCTTCCAAACTTTTAGTCAATGTGCAGCTTCCCCCAACAACAGAAAACTCCAGAAAGGCTTTCTCCCATTCAGGGCCTCCAGGTGGCCAGTTGTTCCCTGCTGATCACAATCACTTGCCTAATTCATCATATTTCCACTGCTTCAGATCATACACTATGTCCAGCTCACCACCTCCTCACTGTGCTCCCTGAGTTATGACTCTGAGTAAGAGGTACATCTGGGTTCATCACACCAGGTACATCTGGGTTCTCTCTCCCCCCCCGCCCCCAGTCATTCTAGAAGAGTGCAGCTGAAGGATCCTTCTGGTCTGCCATCTTATTCCATACCCCACACCCTCTGCCAAAACAATTTTTAAAGAAAAGATTAAAGCAGAAGTAATCTCTTTTCCAGGTATAAAGTCTTTACCATTAGCTACAGTAATTAAAACAGTATGGCACTTGTAGAGAGATAGTTACATATATAATGGAATAGATTGGAAATCCAAAGATATTTCTACACAAATATATCCAATAAATTTTTGATGAGGGATCAAAAGTAATTCAATGGGGGAAAAGTGATAGCTTTTTCAATAAATAGTGCTGGATGTATGCATCCATAGCAAACAACGAACAGACAAAAAGTCACCAAAAACTCTTGACCTAATTTTCATACTTTTTACAATGTTTAACTCAAAAATGGATCATAGAATTTAATGTAAAATTACAAAGCTTCTAGAAAAAACAGAGGAAAGTCTTCAGGACCTAGGTCTAGGCAAAGAGTTCTTAGACCTAACACCAAAAGTACCACTCGTAAAAGAAAATATTGATTAGACCTCATCGAAATTAAAAATTTTTGCTCAGTGAAAGACTGTTAGGAGTACGAAAAGACAAATTATGGACTGGAAGATAATATTTACAAATCACATATCTGGCAAAATAATTGTATCTAGAATATACAATATAAAGACTCTCAAAACCCAGCATTAAAAAACCCAAGAATCTCATTAGAAAAAGTGCAAAAGATATGCATAGGAAAGAGGACAGACAGCAACTGAAAAGATGCTCAACACCATTAGCCATTAGAAAAATATCAATTAAAACTACATGAGGCAGGTGGTGCTTGTGGCTCAGTGGGTAGGGCACCAGCCCCATATACTGAGGATGGCGGTTTGAACCCAGCCCAGGCCAAACTGCAACAGAAAATAGCCGGGCATTGTGGTGGGTGCCTGTCGTACCACTACTCGGAAGGCTGAGGCAAGAGAATCTCAAGCCCAGGAGTTGGAGGTTGCTGTGAGCTGTGATGCCATAGCACTCTACCAAGGGCAATAAAATGAGACTCTGTCTCAATAAAACAAACAAACAAACAAACAAACAAACAAAACTACATGAGGTATCACCAGAATGACCAAACTAAAAAAATAGTGATAATATCAAATGTTGGTAAGGATGTGGAAAAACTGTTTCACACATGCTTTGCTGGTGGGAACAAAATGATACAGCCAATGTCAAACATAATTTGACAATTCCTTGTATTGATAAAACTAAAAACATAGTTACCATACAACCCAGTAAATATATTGACTTTTATCACAGAGGAATGAAAACATTTCCATGGAAAAACTTGTACACAAATGTTAATAGTAGCTTTATTCATAGTAGACCCAAACTAGAAACTACCCAAATGTCTTTCAATAGACAAATGGCTAAAGAAAACTGATACAGTCATACTATGGAACATGATTCAGCAAATAAAAAGGATGTAACTATTGATACATGAAACAATGTGGATAAATCTCAAAGAGATTATGCTGAGCCAATCTCTAAAAGATACAAACTGCATGGTTCCATTTATGTAACATTTTCCATGTCTGTAATCCTGGCTCTCCAGGAGGCCAAGGCAGGTGGATTGCTTGAGCTCAGGAGTTCCAGACAAGCCAAGCCTGAGCAAGAGTGAGACCCCCATCTCTAATAAAAATAGAAAAACTAGCCAGGCATTGTGGTGAGCACCTATAGTCCAAGCTACTAGGGAGGCTGAGGCAAGAGGATTGCTTGAGCCCAAGAATTTGATGTACTGTGAGCTTGACTGACCCCATGGCACTCTAGCCTGAGGCAATAGAGAGAGACTCTGTCTCAATAAAAAAAAAAAAGAGAGAGAGTGATAACACAAGGAAGTCTTGAGATGATAATACAGGTAAATGTCTTGATTGTGGTGGAGGATATGTGAAGCTGCATATGATGAAGTGCACACACACATGCGCACACACATGTACACACCACTGCTTATAGAACTGGTGAAATCCAAATAAGCTCCATAGTTTTTTTTTAACCAATATTAGTCTTCTGAGTTTGGGATTGTGCTCTAGTTATACACATGTTATACATGTTAGGAGAGGATGGATGAAGGTGCATAGAACCTCTCTGTAACTTTCTTTGCAACTTTCTGTGAATCTCTAATTTAAAATAACATTTTTTTGAGAGGAAGGGGACTTCTAAGAAGTAAAGTAAAACAAAAGCAAAATTAAAAAATTTCAAAATCTTCAAAGATCTCTGAACTTGTCATTATATCTGCAACTGAGAGGTCATTTGGGGGAGGTAAGAATGAGATGGATAAAAGAAAGCACTTGGAGAGGAAATTAGACCCCTGGGGCCCCTCCTCCACTCTGCTGTGCCAGGTGTCTGCCCTGCCCCCCTCTGTCAGGGCAAAGCAGAATAAATAGTCATTTGTTCTCACTCAGCTCCAAGAACACTGGCAGGTAAAGGGACTGGAAATTTTGTCTTTTTTCTGTGAGAAGATTCATTCTGCAGTCCTGGTACTGCTCAGCCTTCTTTCCACACATCATCCTGTTCTCATCCTCAACTACAAGGTGACCCAAAGGCCTGTGTCTCAGTATGATGTCAGTGGTCCAGAGCCTATGAACTAAAAGACTTTAATCTGCCTCCAACACGTACAACATATAATTAACAGCAGGTATAGAGCAACCATTGCAAACAAACGAACTGATCCAATTCAGAAAGTGGTAAGATGGTGAATACACAACAGTTGCTGGTCCCTGCCCTTCTGGTTTTCTGGAAAAGCTACAGTTCCCCTTCGCTGGAGGCAGAGCAAGTTATTAGTCAGCCCATCTAGGAATTCTTTGTCCACTGGCCTCTATAGCTTTGTCCTTGCTTACTCAAACATATTTTTTCTTTCGCAGTCACCTTGGACTTGGGGATTAGAGCACATTTTTCTTACCGGTATAGGTTTGGGAGACTGGGTGTCGCTTTTGAGGCCATGTTTGTGGTTTGTTTGGCAATACATTGCCCTCCCCAACTGGTAGGCATCTAGTCTATTCCCAGCCTATTAGTTCTACGTGAAAGTATCCATAGTTAAAGATCTTGTCCAGGCATAGTTTTTAAATTTTAAGACTTGGGTCTTTTACTTTGTGTTCTGCTCTTTATATAAATTTACAGTTTAATGAATCTGAGGCCATTTTTAAAATAATCAACTTGTTTTGGAAGGCAACACCTTCAATCCACTTTCAGCCAGCAAGATCTTCGCATGGCAGATCATCAGTTGTAGCTTCTGCCACATACTAGCTTGATTCTGGAGGACTTAGCCTGGAGCTCGGTAAGTCTCTACTCCACAGAATGCTGGGGCCAAACCAGACTTTTTGAAGCATTTACTCTTGTTCTGACACCTATAGCCCGGTGTACATGGGCTGAGGTGGCAGCAGGATGGAAGATAAGCCAAGAGAAGAAGGTGGAAATGGGTGAAGATAAGTGGAAATAGCTAGGGCCTCCCCTGACTACAGCAGGAATAGGTTCCACTTGTTGGAAGAAGCTGCCTGTGGATATTTGGTGGCCAGAGAGTAGGACTGTGACAAAGATGTTCAGCTGTTCAACCAAGTCCCTTCTTTCCCTTTCATTGTACAGATCTGCTACATGCAGGTGCTAAGATGGAATAGAGCAAGTGATTCCTGGGCTTGTGAAAAGCTTTCTTAAATCTTCTTTGTCTTCGGTGGGGATACACGACTAGTTCTTGCCTGTGGTTATGAGAGGAAGTTACCCAAGTGACTTCAGGCTGAGCTGGTTAGGAAGCATGTGTGTTCTCTTTTTATCTCTTTTATCCTTACAGGCTGGATACAGAGAGCTCCAAAGCCAAGGACAGGGGTTCTTGACATTTTTTTATGCTATGAGTTTTCTTGGAAGTCTTGTGAAGCCTACAGAGTCCTGCTCAGAATAATGTTATTCAAAAGCATAAAATAAAATGCAGAGGATTATAAAGGAAAGTAGTTATATTGAAATACAGACCCAGCATCTGGGGAGGCTGATGTGAGAGGATGTCTTGAACCCAGGAGTTTAAGGCTGCAGTGAACTATGGTCATCCCACTGTAACTCCAGCCTGAGTGACAGAGTGAGACCCTATCTCTAGAAAAAAAAAGAAATAGTTACCACTATATTTCAAACATATGGCATAACAATATTCATGCATTCAAATAGCATACAAAATAACAAGATCTTCTGTGGATCTAATATTTATCACTTTTTTAAAGTAGTAAATGAATGAAAATAATATTTCTTTCCTTTTTTTTTTTTTTTAATGATAAGTCGAAGGGCTGGGTGTGGTGGCTCATGCCTGTAATCCCAGCACTTGGGAGGCTGAGGCCGGTGGATTGCCTGAGCTCATAGGTTTAAGACCAGCCTGAGCCAGAGAGAGACCCCATCTCTTAAAAACAGCCAAGTGTGGCAGGCTCCTGTAGTCCCAGCTACTTGGGATGCTGAGGCAAGAGACTCTGTTAAGCCCAAGAGTTTGAGGTTGCTGTGAGCTGTGACAACACAGCCCTCTACCCAGGGCAACAAAGTGAGACTCTGTCTCAAAATAAATAAATAAATAATAAATAAAATGATATGTCAAGATATCTCATGAAAATGTTTTAGAACTAGAGAGCAGCGGCAGCTGTACAACACTGTATATATACTAAATATCACTGAATTATATGACCTAAAATAGTTAATTTTATATTATATGAATTTCACCTCAATAACAAAATTAACTGGGAGGGAGGCAGAGATCTTCTCAACCTCTATGACAGCATAGGAAAATATCCAGCTGACATTTCCACTGTAATAGTCCCAGGTGCTGCTCATTCTGCTGGATTTGTTACCTCTGTTCAAAATGGCAGGAAATGCTAGATTTCTTCCTCAGTTTACATGTTCTTCTTCCTGAATTCTATACACAGATTCCTTGGGGGTACATAGACCCACCCAAGAATAAGAGCCATTGCCTTGGGGGATGACAGAACTCTTAAGAGGAAGGAACCTAGGTCCCTGAATGACTATATGGAAGACAATTACCTGCCCAGCAGAAGCATCTCCATGAATTGCTAGCAAGAAATAAACTGTTAGTGTGTTAAGCAACAGGAGTTTAATAATCTGTTTATTAGAGCAGCTATCATTACTTTGCACCAATAAATCCTTATTTCTGTCTAAATTATTTTGAGTCAGGTTTCTATTTTGAATGAATCCTAATAAATTCAGATGGTGGCCCATGAATCAAGTTACATGTGAAAAAACCTGGGGCTTCTGCCACAGGGGCTCTTGGGTAAAACCCTCAGCGGAGGACCCACATCCTCTGCATCTGTTCAGATTTTTCCTTCGGCACCACTGAGATTCTTGTGGAGACCCGAGGATGGTTCTGGATCAATCCATGGCCCACAGAGGCAAAGGTTTGGGATGAGGCCATCAGTCCAGTGTGCACCCCTGCAGATGTCCTCAATTAAACTCCATTCCATAGCTGGCACACGATGATTTCCTAGGGGCCTGGAAAATCAGGCTGACAAGGTTGATTTCTGAAAATTTAACAAGCCTTTTGTGACCTGCTGTGACGAAAAGTCATCATTCCAAGCCAAGTGTGGTGGCTCATGCCTGTAATCCCAGCCACTCAAGAAGGCCGAGGCTGAGGTGGGAGGATTCCTTGAACTCAGGAGTTTAAGGTCGGCATAAGCAATATAGTTGTCCCCTAAACTGTTGAAGGACAATCTCCATAATAAACATAATTCAGACTCCTTGCCTATGTCAGTCTTTTGCAATCTAACACCTCATATCCCATAATAAGCAGCAAGGTAACTCGAAATGTTTTTCTACCAGGAAAGTATCAGTGATTAATCTGCCTTTAGGCCTTGGTGTCTTGTGATGTCTGAGTGGGAGGAATTGTTGGGCTGAAACCCAGCTCCACCCATTTGTGTGCACAGCTAGTGCCAGGCCCCTTCCAGTTGTTGAGGCCAAGCACCTTGGTGCCATTTCTAACTCCCCTCTGTCTGTCATGATTGTCAGAAAATCCCGGAAGTAATACAATGAATATAATACGGTGTGCAAAACAGACTGGATGTTGTTTTGCTCTTTTTGTTCCAGATCTACAGTGGACCCACTGATTTAACATTAAAGGTTAATTCATCTGAAATGGCATCTGGTAATTGAAGAAAGACATACAAAATATACTATTTGAAATGTGATTAATATACTGTTCAAAACCAAATTTGTCCCATTTTTAAACTTTTTAGACATGGATTAAGCTTAAGTCAGACAGTCCTAAAGAGCATCCAACATTTGGACTTGTAGTCACAGAAGTCAATGAGGACAGCAGGGTCGAGGGTTTTTTTGTTTTGCTTTGTTTTTTGTTTTACAACAGAGTCTTACTCCGCTGCCCAGGCTAGAGTGCTGTGGCATCAGCCTAGCTCACAGCAATCTCAAACTTCCGGGCTCAAGTGATCCTTCTCTCTCAGCTGGAACTATAGGTGTGCTTGGCCCAGCTAATTTAACTGTTTTTTAGTAGAGACAGGGTCTCACTCTTGCTCAGCAGGTCTCAAACTCCTCAGCTTAAGGGATCCTCCAGCCTCAGTCTCCCAGACTGCTAGGATTATAGGTGTGAACCATTTCCCCTGGCCCTTGTTTTGTTTTGTTTGTCCCTTTAAGGCCAAGGCATTGTAATCAATTCAAATGCCTGTTTTAGAGGAGTGTAGCTGGAGCAGGGACAGGGATGAGACATCCAGTTCCTTCTTCATACCTTTTATGTTTTAATTTTTTAAAACCACGACTACAAGAATTTTTTTCACAAGTTATTTTTATAACAACAAAAAGTGGTTTAATCTTTTAAAAAGTAACATATACTTGGTTGGGCGTGGTGGCTCATGCCTGTAGCACCTCCTAGCACTCTGGGAGGTTGAGGCAGGAGGAATCCTTGAGCTCAGGAGCTGGAGAACAGCCTAAGCAAGAGCAAGACCCCTCTCTCTACTAAAAATAGAAAAATTAACCAGATGACATGGTGGGTACCTGTAGTCCCAACTACTAGGGAGGTTGAGGCAGGAGGATCTCTTGAGCCCAGGAGTTTGAGGTTGCTTTGAGCTAGGCCGATGTCATAGCATTCTAGCCTGGGTGACAGATTAAGACTCTGCCTAAAAAAAAAAAGAATAACATAGAAGGCCGGGTGCAGTGGGTGGCTCATACTTGTAATCCTAGCACTCTGGGAGGCCAAGGTGCGTGGATCGCCTGAGCTCAGGAGTTTGAGACCAGCCTGAGCAAGGGCAAGACCCTCATCTTTAAAAATAGCCAGGAGTTGTGGTGAATACCTGTAGTCTCAGTTACTTGGGAGGCTGAGGCAAGAGGATCAGTTGAGCCCAAGAGTTTGAGGTTGCTATGGGCTATGATGCCATAGCACTCTACTGGGGCAAGAAAGTGAGACTCTGTCTCAATTAAAAAAAAAAAAAAAAAAAAAAGTAATGTACATTTAAAAACAGAAAGTGATTTGCTGCCTTTCCCCTTCCCAACAATTCTCCCAAGTGAGTCTTCAGGGACTGTATCTTAACTCTGAATGGAAAGCCCCATCTATTTCCTTCATTCTAAAATGCCTCTGTTGAGGTGTCTCCTCTAGGCACCACACCCTGGGAGAGAAGCATCTGGAAGGAGGTCTGTGAATATGGAGGTGAAGGCTTGACAAGAATGTGGACCTCAGCCCTCTCCTTCTCTTTCTTCCAGCAATAGCAGCCTCAATTTCTCTTCTCCCACTTTCCATATATGCTTTGACATTGAAGAAAACCCAGCTCCTGGAGTGGACATGGGACAACCATCTGGCCAGCGTATGACATTCCTCTGAACATGGTGTTTTATTCAGGGATGGAAATGAGAGTCAGGTCCAGGACATTTGCTGGACTGTCAAGGGAACCCTTTCCTTTTTCCTGCTGGGCTTGAACCTTGAAAGATGTGGCAGCACTTGATGTTATGGAGGTGAGCAGGTCGAGACCAGGTGTCCTCAAACTCTGGCCCGTGGACCACAAGAAGTGGTGTGAATTATATTTGTTCCCATTTTGTTTTTTACTTCAAAATAAGATATATGCAGTGTGCATAGGAATTTGTTCAGTTTTTTTTTTTTTTAAACTATAGTTCGGCCCTCCAACGGTCTGAGGGACAGTGAATTGGCCCCCTGTTTAAAAAGTTTGAGGATGCCTGAGAGTAGCATTAGCACCCAGATCAAGCCACACCTGAGGCTAATAGACTCTTCTTGGGCTTTTAAAGCTATTTGAGCCGACTAATTCCTAATATAGGGAAGGTATGATTGGGATGTGAAACTTTATTCTACCAGACCCTATCTGAGTAAAACTGTGGCCTGAGGCCCAAACAAGGAGAGATGACAGCGAGGATGTGCGGATCACTATTTGAAATGTGATTAACATACTTTTATTTTTTATTTGTTTTTGTTGCAGTTTTGGCCGGGGCCTGGTTCCAACCCACCACCCTCGGTATATGGGGCTGGCACCCTACTTACTAAGCCACAGGTGCCACCCGTGATTGACATACTTTTAAAAAATAAATTTGTTGTGGCCAGATGAAGTGGCTCAAGCCAGTAATCCTACCACTCTGGGAAGCCAAGATGGGTAGATTGCTTAAACTCAGGAGTTGGAGACCAGCCTGAGGAAGAGCGATATCTCATCTCTAAACGTGGCCGAGTGTTGTGCTGGGTGCCTGTGGTTCCAGCTACTTGGGAGGCTGAAGCAAGAGGATCGCTTGAGCCCAAGAGGTTGCTGTGAGCTATGACACATGACACTGTGCAGGGTGACAGAGTGAAATTTGGCCTCAAAAAAATAAATAAAATAAAATAAAATAAATTTGTCCTGTTTCTAGACTTTGTAGGTGCCTGGATTAAGCCTTAAGTCAAATAGCCCTAAAGGGCACCTTACATTTGGACTTGTAGTCATGGGAGTCAGTAAGTACAGCAATTAGACTTCCCCTCCTCCATACACATTATGTCAGTCATAAGAAAGTAGCTCTTGAATGAATTAGATGAATTAGAAAAAGGCACCCTTTTCTCTAGGCCAGAGCACAGAGGGCCAGGGCACAGCACTCACATGGGAAGGAGAGGCCCAGCAGTGTCCTTGGTACCGCATAGGAGTGAGAAATTTTAGTCACCAGTCCTGGTTCTTGGTTACCAAGCCTCCAGCCCTAGAAGAGGTGTTAGACTATTCCATCTAAGTGGCTCCACAAGGCCCATATTTCAGGGGCGTCAGACATCCTCTAGTACAGCTTATCTTCTCATGCACTTTCCTACTGGAAGAGGATTCATGGATCTTCTACCACCAACATTTTGGTCACATAGTTGTTCATCTTGTCTTGAAGATAAACCTTGGGACCTGCTTCACTCATCGGTCTCCTGTGAATTTTAGTTTACTGCAGTCAGTCTGAACAATACCTACCTCTGGGGACCCTGACAATTCCAGGTCCTAGACTCATAAAGTCATGGTCCACATCTATTTTAGTCTATCTTCTGTTTTTTATAACAGAATACCCCAAACTGAGTAATTTATAAGCAAAGGAGTTCATTTCTTACCGTTATAAAGGCTGAGAAGTCCATGGTTGAGTGACAGCATCTTGGGAGAGCCTTCTTACTGGTGGGAACTCATTGCAGAGTCCCAAGGTACTACAGGGAATCACGTGGTGGAGGGGGCTGGGCCTGCTTGTGCACCAGGTCAAATCTCTCTTCCTCCTCTTATAAAGCCAGCAATCCCACTTTAGAGATAACCCATTAATCCATTAATTCATTAACTATGACTTATCACCTCTTAAGGACCCTACTTCTCAAAACTGCCACATTGGGGTTTAAATTTCAACATGAGTTTTATAGGGGACAACATTTAAACCATAGCATTCCACCCTGGCCACATATCTTTCTTACATACAAATAATACATCCATTCTAATCCCATAAGCCCAAAGACTTAACCTGTCCTAGTATCAACTCAAGAGTTCAAGGAGTCATCCGTGAATCTGAAATCAAAACAAACTCTCTTGGGAGGCTGAGGTGGGTGAAATCTCTTGAGCTCAGGAATTTGAGACCAGCCTGAGCAAGAGCGATACCCCATCTCTAAAAATAGGTGGCGTTGTGGTGGGCCCTGTGGTCCCAGCTACTTGGGAGGCTGAGGCAAGAGGATTGCATGAGCCCAAGAGTTTGAGCTTGCTGTGAGCTATGATGCCATGGTATTCTACTGAGGGCAACAAAGTGAGACTCTGTTTAAAAAAAAAAAAATTATGTACTTCCAAGATATGATTATGGGACAAGAATAGGGTACACATTCCCATTCCCAAAGGGAGAAATAGGCAAGAAGAAAAGAAGTAATGCGCCCCAAGCACCTTGGAAACCTGAAAGCAGACACTGGGTCTGAAGACTCCAGAATAACCTCCCTGACTCCAGGTCTGGCATCCTTTGCACACTGAGGCAGGGGCTGGGCCCCAAAGCTTTAGGCAGCCCTGCCCTATGGTTTGGCTGGGCTCAGTCCACCTACCTCTCCCAGGCTGCATAATTAAGGCAAGAAGAATTTTTTTTTGTTTATTAAATCATAGCTGCATACATTGATATGATCATGGGGCATCACACTAGCTTCACAGACCATTTGACACATTTTCATCACAATAGTTAACATAGCCTTCCTGGCATTTTCCAGTTACCGTGCCAAGACATTTACATTCCACATTTACTAAGTTTCACATATACCCTTGTAAGATGCTCCGCAGGTGTAATCCCACGAGTACCCCTCCCTCCACCCCCATCCTCCCTCCCTCCTCTCCCTTTCCCCCTTCTCCCTATTCTTAGGTTGTAACTGGGTTATAGCTTTCATGTGAAAGACCTAAATTAGTTTCATAGTAGGGCTAAGTACATTGGGTACTTTTTCTTTCATTCTTTAGATACTTTACGAAGAATATGCTCCAGCTCCATCCATGTCAACATGAAAGAGGTAAAGTCTCCATCTTTCTTTAAGGCTGCATAATATTCCGTGGTGTACATATACCACAATTTATTAATCCATTTGTGGATCGATGGGCAAGGCAAGAAGAATTATTTGATTGTATTGTTCACGATTGAATGTGTTGTTTTTAGGCAGATCAAGATACCAACTAAAGGTCAAAAGTCTAAGAGCTGGTTTGTGTGCTCATGTGATTAACAGGTAAAGTCCTAAGGAAAAGGAAGAGGAGAAAGAAAGAAGAGAGAAGAGAGGAGCTAACAGCAAGCAACTTGAGGCAAAAAAAGGAGATGAAAATGGAGGAGGGTTAAGAAGAAAAGAAAATAGAAATAACAGACACCATAGCTACATCGATGAATATGGCCATTCCCTAAATGTTCATTTTGCTATTCATTTACCCATCCATCTGTGCAACACACTTACTGAATCAAATTTGAATTATTTTGATTGTGAAAGAAGCCCAAATCAAACTAAGGTAAGCAAAAAGCCCCAATAATTTATTGGTTCATAAATCTGGAATAGGGTCTGGGAAATGTCACAGGCTAAAAGAAATAACTACCAAAATAAGGCCATCAGTAGCTGGCACAAAGACTCAGCGTCTCCATCACTGTCTCACCTTTCCAGGTTTTGGGGAAGATGGTGCTGGCTGCCACCACTGCATGCCATTTTAGCTTAGCACAAATCAATCCCAGGTTGGTCCTGCTTAGGTTACATGGCCACACCCGAGGATGAGATGCAAGATTCTCGTAATAAAAGAAGAAACATGGGCAATTCTGCAAGGCTCAAAAGCAACCCCAAGTGGTGCAGCGGCAGAAACAGGAGTTAGAGCCAGCAGTTCACAGCCTGGCAAGGGAGGCAGAAAAACAAAGGACAACTATGGTGTGTAGTAGGCATGATTAGGAGGGGAAACTGGGGGAGACAGTGAATAAAAATGTCAGGGAAGCCTTCACAAGGGAGGAAGGCCGGATATCCTTCAGGAATATCCATACACCAGTTTCACGTGGGTGGACCTCACGCCAGCTACAGCAGTAGAGACAGCACTCAGGCCAGGTCAAGGAAAGCCTCCCCTGTGTCTTTCATTGGAACTATTAGGAAAGAAGTGCTCTCTCTACTGAAGTGGAGAAGCTGGTGGAATCTAAGACTGCAGGTGCTGGTGGTCACCTTTCCTTCCTGTGCAAAGAGAGCAGTAGGAACCAGAGCACAGTAGAGGGTGGGGGCTTAAGATCGATTCTTTATGCCATCTTTTTCTTTAAGAGGCAGAGTCTTTGTTGCCCTTGGTAGAGTGCTGTGGTGTCACAGCTCACAGCAACCTCCAGCTCTTGGGCTTAGGTGATTCTCTTGCGTCAGCCTCCTGAGTAGCTGGCTATTTTTTTGTTGCAGTTCGGCAGGGGCCGGGTTTGAACCCGCCACCCTCGGTATATGGGGCCAGCACCCTTCTTACTGAGCCACAGGTGCTGCCTACCTTCATGCCATCTTATGATCTCTGAATTTCAGTTATGTGACACCTAAGTAGATAAATTACCTCTCTTTTTTGCACAGATCTATTGAGTTGGAGTTGTATAACTTGCAATGGGAGGTCCTGACTAATATGAGAGCACTTTGATCTGAATCTGAAAAGGTGAGTAGACATTTTGCTGGGTTCTCTTTAGATATGCAGAAAGAACGGGGCATACACAGGCACCTTGTTTGTCTGAGACGGCTCTAATCAAGACCTCCCTTCCTGTGCGTGCATGCAGCTCCTCTATAGCTTATGTCCTCTCCTCTTAAATCTGCACTGGCTATGCCTGCTTTGAGGAATAGCATACAAAAGATGTAACATTTTTCGGAAGGCCTGGTAGCTTTCATTTCCTCCCTCTTGGAGCTTTGGGTTGTCATGTAAGAAGTCCAGGAGAATCTGCTGGAGATAGAGGCCATACAGAAAGGCTGGAGGATGAGACCCTGCACAGAGAGGCCTCATGAGGGTCACTGAGGTGCCAGCTATCCAACCCCCAGCCATGAGACAGACATGAGACCCATGTCAGACCAGTAGGACTGTCCAGCTGAGCAACAGCATCATGAGATATAATAAATTGTTGCTTCATGCCCATTTTTTGTTACGCAACTAGAATTCCCCTCTTCTATACACACTGTACCAGTCACAAAAAGTTGCTCCCTCTGGGCATAGGAGTTATACAAAGACATTCCTTTCTCTAGCCCAGAGCACAGAGGGCCAGGGCACAGCACTTATATGGGGAGGAGAGGTGTGACTAGATTTCAGCCCACTGGCCCCTTAGCTTGATGCACTGTACAGTCCCAGCAGCCCTAGAGTCTTCACTTGTTCTTTTTAACTGCTGAGCTTTTGTGTTGCCCAGTGTCTGGTGGCACTAGAAGCCTGGGCTGTCACTGCTGATGCTGTATGGCAAATGGTAGCCAGTGACCAGGTCAAGATCATGCTGAGGAGAGGCAAACAGAATTCTTCCTGTGGCTAGAACATCTTGATCTTTAATAGTTTGTTTCTTGCTCTTCCAGCTCTCCTCTGCCCCAGGCAAGGGCCACCCACTTCTAACACCCCTCCCCCCCTAGCTCCAGACAGCCGTCAGTGAGAGTGCATGTGTCTCATTTTATTGCTATTAGTCCATGGAACCCGTTTCACGCTCTTTTCCTTCTTTCTTTCTTTCTTTTTTTTTTTAGAGACAGTCTCACTTTGTCACCTTCAATAGAGGGAGGTGGCATCACAGTTCACAGCAACCTCCAGCTCTTGGGCTTAGGTTTCTCTTGCCTCAGCCTCCCAGGTAGCTGGGACTACAGGTGCCTGCCACAATGGCCAGCTATTTTTGTTGTTGTTGTTCTTGCAGTTTGGCCGGGCTGGGTTCGAACCGCCACCCTCGGTATATGGGGCCGGTGCCCTACTCACTGACCCACAGGTGCTGCCCGCACTCTGTTTTCTTCAGGGTTGATTTTCTGTCTGCAGGAAGGAGCCACTAGCCCATTCTAGTTTACTATGTAGGTGGTGGGCCACTATTTCTTTTCCTTCCAGCCATACCCATCAGCATACATCCCTAAAGGATTCCAACAGTCTGATGGATGTTACTCTTGCCTCTAGACTGTAAGCTTACTCAAGGCAGCGTGGGGTCTGATTCATTCCTGTGCTCAGACCAACAGTCAAATGAATTGATATTTACTGATGTCAGCATCATCAATCAGTCCGGTCATTTCTTTGCTAACCTTTAATCACCAGTTTGTTCTAAACAGAACACTTTGATCTTTTTTTATTATGTATTAATACGAGGGGACATATTATTAGATTACACATCTTGATCTCTGAACACAGCTGTGTCAGTTACTCAAGCTACTGGGCTGAATTCCCATTACGGGACTGAAAAGGGCCATTAACTTATTCTTTTCTGCGTAATCGAGGCTGGAGGAATTATCCGACTGTTCACAATAGAATGTTTTGTCTTTAGGGAGCTCAAGATCCTGGCTAAAGTCAAAAGTCTGAGAGCTGGTCTGTGTGCCCAGTAACTGACAGACGAAGGCCTAAAGAAAATGAAGTGGAGAAAGGAAGGGGAGGAGGATCAAGGACAGATGAGATAACAGTGAGCACCCAGAGGCAAAAAAAAAAAAAAAAAAAAAAAAAGAGCAAAATGAAAAATGGAGGAGGGTTAAGAAGAGGAGAAAACAGAAGCTTCCAGGCAGGAGAGTAGCGAGGAAAGCGGGAAGCTAGAGGTAGAGAGGGAGGGAGGGAGGCAGACTCCGGAGCGCCCAGGGCCGTCTCATTGCACCAAAGCGCGGGGGTGAGAGGGCGGGGCCTGGGGCCAGAGCCACCCCCCCCACCCAGACGCCGCATGGTCACGTCCGGTGGCGGCGACCAATAGGCGCCCCGAATGTTGGAGCGGCGGCGGCGGTCGGGGCGCTCGCTGGCTGGGGGACGGCGGCCGCCGCCATGATGCTTGTTTGCTTTCAATGAAAACGAAGGGGGCGCGGAGGAGGAGGCGTCGGCGTCGGTGGCGGCGGCGACGGCGGCGCGGAGGCGAAGGCGGCGGCGGGCGCAGAGAAGAGGGCGAGGCTGGGGGCCGAGAGGGCGGGAAGGCGTAGTGGCGGCCCGTCAGGGCGGCTGAGGCGGGCGGCTGAAGCGGGAGAGCTCGGAGGGGGAACAAAGAGCGGCGGCTGAGGCGGCAGAGGAGCGGCGGCGGCGGCGCTGCAGCAGCGGGCGGGACTGGTATGGTGGTTCCACAGGGCAGACCCCGCTGCACTCACAGGGAGGAGGCGGCGGCAGCGACGGAGGAAGGCGGCGCACCCCGGGAGGTGAGCGAGACGGGCCTGAGGCCCGGCCGGGCGCTGCTCCCCGCACTGGCTACGCGCGGACCCCCGATGGGTTGTGTCCCCGGAACCCGGGGCGCACCGGACTCGATCGCAGGCAACTTTAGTTTTGTGGGTAGCGGGCCCCCTGCTTGGCGGCTGTCGTGGGGCCCCTCGTCGCGCCGCGGTCGCGATCCCGCCCCTCCTGGGCCGCGCCCCCGCGCCGAGTCTGGGGGCGGGGGGCGCTGATTGACGGCGGCGGCGCGCAGAGGGGCGGGGGCTGGCGCCTGGGTTCTCGGACCAGGCCCTGGTCACTCGCGACTCGTGGCCAGGATGGGTGGCAACTTTCGTAGAGCGGCTTTGTGGGGTCGCGCGATGTGGAGTGTGGAACTTCGGACTCCGTGGCGGCAATTACCACCAAGCAGGAAAACTGTTTACTCTTTGCCTCCCAACGTATCTGGAATTCATTTTAACGTAGAATTTTTGGTAGAGAGGGCGGGATGGATTGCATGGTTAAAGCAGCACTTAGCACCAGATGAAGAGGCTTATTTTATAAATATTGCTAAGGACTCGAAGATAGTACTAATTTCTTGAAACTTTTTTTTCCAGTAACCCGGATCTCTCCTTTTTATTGTTCAACACCAATCTGTATTTTCTTTGGAAACTTATTTTTCCCTTAAATCTTTTACTCCACCTTTCCCAAAGAACCTTCAAACCAACACCTGTGGCCTTATGTTCTTTTAACTATTATTGGAAGTGACAACATTCTGAATGGTCGTTTTGCTTGATCTTTTTGGATTTGTTATTGTGTTAAGCTGATGTTTAAATGACTTGCTTGAAGTTTGAGCCTCTGTGTTTTCCAGGTGGCTTGTCTTCGTTGTTGCTAGTGCCAGATCTTCTTGTGTCTTGGAATTTAACTTTGGAGAGGAAGAGTGTGAATATGAATAAGTGAAAAATAAGATGGTGTGTAATGGTGCTTTGTATTTCTCACAGCACATTAGAATTTAGCACTCCAAAACAATTTATAGGCGTGGAAGCACATGTGGCCATTGATCAAAATGTTTTGAAGGCTTTTTTTGTAGTTGCTGTTAAGACAGTTACCATTGCAAGCTTTAGGATGTGATGACTTTCAGAATTAAATTTAGAGAAATTGCTTCATATCTTTAGACTAGTGATATACTCTAGTCATCTTGCTAAACAAAATAATTTTTGAGCAGATGTTAATAAGGAAACAGACTTTTCTAGGTTAAGGCAACTTGCCCAAGACACTACACTTAGGAGGGAAAGGACTAGGTTTCATGTGCATGTGAGAATGTGATATAATTGCAAGAGATTTGTTTTACAGGGAGTGTAGGGGGTGCTTTAATGTTTAGAAGTTATTTAAGGTAGTTGAGTCTGGTAAATTCTCAGTAGGTCAACAAGGTGCTTAATAAAACTGTCAAAAAGTATATGACAAAAGTCATAAATTTTCTTGTGAGACCTTAGATTCTCTCTTAAAGTCAGTCATTCCTTACATACTTTTAAAAGTGTCTTGATCAATGGCAATGTACCTAAGAGACTCCTTTTGAATGCCTGTTCAATTTTGTTGGTATTTTGGGGTTTCTTAAATTTTGTTGGCAAAGTAAAACAATAGTTATTGGGAAATTTTAGACTGTTCCTTTTGAAAGACATGAGATTGGTTTATAGAACTTGGTCTTGACAACAGATGTGGAAAGAAACTGGAAATTAGCCCATTGTATTTGTGGTTTATATTTGTGTATTTTATTTAATGCTTAGACATCCCACTATATTTACATTAGTTTTCTTGTATTCTTTGAAGTATAACCTTTATCATATCAGTGCAATAGAAAAGGATAGTATATGGCATACTGGAATAAATGTTTAAAGCTGCACTCAGCTGTAGTCTTTGGAATATGAGAGGTGAAGGGTCAATATTTTCAACGAAGATAAGCCACCATTTACAACTCATTCTCTCTCCTTTTTTTTTTTTTAGAGACAGAGTCTCATTTTGTTGCCCTCGGTAGAGTGCCATAGTGTCACAGCTCACAGCAACCTCCAGCTTTTGGGCTTAGGCGATTCTCTTGCTTCAGCCTCCCAAGTAGCTAGGACCACAGGTGCCTTCCACAACGCCGGGCTATTTCTTTTGTTGCTATTTGGCTGGGGCCGGGTTTGAACCCACCACCCTCGGTATATAGGGCTGGCGCCTTACCCACTGAGCCACAGGCACTGCCCTACAACTCATTCTCATATGCAAGGTCCACTGGTTTGGGAAGCTCTGCTTTAAAGCATTTATCACTTTGGAAATGAACTAATAGGTTCATCGATGAATGTTTTATTGGAGAAAAGACTTGTATTTGTGTGTGTACAATGCTTATATACACTTCCGTTGTGATTGGAACTTAATATATTATCTAGAAAAGTTCTAATTTTTATTTTTGAATCTCCTAGTTTCTACAAAATCTTTTACTGATGTACTTTTTTCTTTAACTTTACTACTCAAGGTAGCCATTTTACAACAAAATGAGATTAATAAAACTGCATGTGAAATTAAGAAATGCTGAATAAATTTGACTATAAACATATGCATAGCCTGTGTACATTAAAGTACAGTGGAATACACTATATTTAGGTATTTGGACAAGTAATTAGTGAGAGGAAGGAGGGGTATTTGGATCCCAAATGAAGACTTATTTGGGATAAGTCTTAACTTTATATTTCTCTAGGCTTTACCTCTCTCTCCATTTATATTTTCTTGGTAAGTTACAGGTCAGGGAACGCATACACAGGCCGCAGTGTTACACTGAGAAATCAAAGACAGTGCTCAGTTTCTGCCGTCTTGTGTGTAGGCTTAATAGATGCACAAAGTGCTATGGGAGAACAGAACATGGAATGATTAAACTTGAGAGGGGTGTGGGAGCAATTTACAGAAAATAACACTGGAGTAGGAGTTTGCAAAACTGGGGAAAGGGGGTCATCTTAAACAGAAGGAACAGTGGGTGCACTGTTATGTTGAGTGTTGAAGTAAGGCTAATGGTAAGGTGTTACTGGAATAGAGGGAGTGACTTGAGATGAGCGTGTAAAGGTGGAGGGAAGGACCATGCTTGTAAGCTTAAAGTGAAGTTTATGCCTGTATTTTACACCAAAAATATAGAGCCAAAGTAATTTTTGCAAGGGAGCAAGGTGATTTAGAAATCACTTTGGCATCAGTGTGGAGAACAGAGTGGAGGCCCTAGACTGAGGTACAAATCAACATTTGAGGTAGTATGGAGTTAGAGTCTCTGAATCTGTAACTTGGATGTGGTCTTTCTTGAGCCTGTGATCCCTTTGGTTGTAGCCTTAAGGGCTCTGCCCAATCACTCTGTGATACGGGGTCATTTAAAATCAAAATGTCAGTATGTTTTGGCAGAGGTTAAAAGCGAACAAAACAAAGCCATAAAATGGTACATACATGTGAAAGTTCAGGTTTTGAGAACTGGTCTTTGTTAGGTTTATGTAGACTATAGAGCTTAAAATGGAAAAATCAACCAACTGTATGACCAGATACTACCAAGCTTAAAAGTTATCAGTATCCTGATGGCCTACTGGGATGTGGGCTTGTAAACATTTTGTGAAATTTGGGGGGAAGGTCTAGTTTTCTTACCAGTAAATTATTAGAATTGAAATATTGAAACTTGCCTAAAGTCTAAGAACTCAAACAGTCATACATTACCTGTTAATTTATACAGTTGTTTCCAATGTAATGCAACATACAGATCCCTAAACATCATGGTGTGATACAGAATTGTACAGTGGAAAAGACAGGGAAAAATAGGATTGGGGTACAACATTCAAAAGCTTTGTCAGTGACACACTAAAAAAAGAACCTGGTAATTAATGGTAGGATAGTTTTATATATGTTAAATGGTTAAAAATAAAAATACTGCAATAAATATAGTAATTTACCTTGAAAAAGACTTGGTTTGCTTGTGGAAATGAATATCAGAAGGGTTGCTGCATGTGAGTTACTGTGAAGTGGTGGAAGGAGAGTTACCTGGAATCAGGTGGAAACTTGTAACACCAGAAGTGAATAGGTGTGGCTCATAATGCACAAGATGAACTGACTTAGCTGGTAGGTATTTCAAGTGTGTACTTTGTGTATTTCTACATAGCTCAATTCAACTGGATATAGTTTTCTACCTTCATCTATTGTTTTTTTGCAGACAAGATAACACGTAAGCAAATGGGAAATTTGCATTATACTCAAATTGTTCCCTAAAGCATTTATCACTCGCATTGGAACAGATTCATGTTTTCAAAACAAATGTCATGGCAGAACTGATGATACTTGAGTATGGCATTTTTAAAATTTTTTTTAGTTTTATTTTTAATTTTAAAAAATTTTTTTAAATTCTTTGTTCTTTGTAGAATGATTTGAGTTTTTTTTTTTTTTTTTTTTGAGACAAAGTCTCACTTTGTTACCCTTGGTAGAGAGCTCTGGTGTCATAGCTCACAGCAACCTCAAACTCTTGGACTCAAGTGATCCTCTTGCCTCAGCTTCCTGAGTAGCTGGGACTTACAGGCAACTGCCACAATGCCCGGCTATATTTAGAGACAGGGTCATGATCTTGCTCAGAATGGTCTCAAACCTGTGAGCTCAGGCAGTCCACTTGCCTCAGCCTCCTGGATTACAGGTGCGAGCCACTGCGCCTGGCCTTGAATATAGCATTTAAAAATAGTAGTAAAACTCACTTCCAAAAATATTTGTTGAGCAACCCATGTGTCAGGCACTGTGTATAGACTTGCTCCCCTGTGAAGCTTACAGTGTTTTGTCCCAGGTGGGTTTATAGTGGTGTAGGGAGGACGACAAATGAACCAACAAAATACTCTTCAGTGTATATAGTAATTAGGAATACACAAAGCATTTTGGGCATGCTAAGGGAGGAGTACCTCATTCTGCTTGAGAAGCCTAAGGGAATCATCTCAAAGGTCTTTAAGCTGAGTTTTAATTAAAAGGATTTATAGGGATTTGTCAGGTTGAGTAGGACATTTTGGGGAGAAGGAACATTTCCAAAGTCAAGTTATATACAACTTGGGCTTTGAAGCATAGGATGCAGTGATGAGAGGGATAGGAGGAGTGGTCAGAAACAGCTTGAGAATAGTCTTAGGCTTTTTCCTAAAGTTTTGTGACTTCCACTTGTATATGATGGGGGTCTATGGAGAGTTTAAGTAGATAGGAGTGGGCAAATGGTCTTTGTGATGCATTTTTTCCAGGAGGCACATGGTAAAAATGAGGGTGCTAACTTAAAAAAGTTAAGATAATTCGGGTCAGAGAGTTTATTTAAGTCCTTATGAGAGCACAAAGATATCAGCATAGGAAATGGAAAAGCATAGAATAACATTGAAACATACTAGAATTTGAGACAGAGCAGCAATGAGCTATAGAAATGGGAAGGAGTTAAGTATGATTCAGACATTCTTTAGCTTGGGGAACTGTTGGTTTGATTCAACTTGGGAAACAGGAAGAAGATCAGATTTAGGCAAGGAAAATTTGATTTTTTATTCTGTGAAGGTTGACATACCTCTCGGATATTTAGGTGGACATGTCTAATATAGGTATCTGGACCAGAGAGTGGTGGGGGAATTCAGTGGATTTGGTCACTGTATAGCTGGCATTGGAAGTTTGGAGAGCATTCAAGGAAGAATTTCTTCACCTTTTTGGCAGAGTTAAGCTCCTTATTTCAGAATTGGTTGAGAATTACCAGCAGTGCTAAAGGATTGGAGTATGCACAAACACAAGTGTGAAATTTACCAGTTGACCACAGGTCCATTGGATAGGTAAGGGAGAGGACCAAGGGAGCCCTAAGGACAGCCAGCATTTTGTTTTGAACAGGATTGAAGTAAGGGAGATAGGAGAACAGGACATACATAGTAACATTAGAGTTGCCAAAAAAGGCAAAAGTGCCAAGGAGGAGTTTTTAATGGCAATCAGTGGTGCCCAGATTTAGGGTAGGAGGAGGAGGTTTGAAAATGGGCCAATAGGATTTGGTGGGTAGGTGACTATAAACACCTTTTTAGAGCACTGGGGAAGTAGAAGTTACGTTGTAGATTGGGCTGGGGAGCAAATGGGAGATTAGGCTTGTGTATTTTTCAAAAATTTTGTATTGGCTGAAATGATTAAGTTTTGATTTGTTAACATAAAATTGTTTTGTTTGAAATTTTATGTGATTTTGAAAACAGTTAAAATTCTTCCTTATTAAAGATAGAGATTATCTGGTGTAAAATCATAATATTACAACTCTCAGTCTTCAGTTACTGGAAGAGTAAGATTTGCTTTCATATTGTGTGTGCTACATTTGTACTTATGCTGCTTCTTCAAAGCCCAAAGTTCAGTTAAACATTTGATGCACTTGTAAATGTAGAATAGTTGCAGGAGGTAATCATTAGACATAGTCGTTTTCTTTCAAAATTATTTGCTAAAAATGTGGAGATGTAACAAAGTAGAAATTAGTCAGTAAGGCAGTGGCTCTTTATATCCAAAAAGAGTATTACTGGTTATTCTCCAGGTTCATAGAGTGGTTGTGTTATCATTTTAGTAGGCAGATTTTTGATTATGAGGAGATAGATGTATTAGGACCAAACAAAAATGAAGCTATGACTTACTAAAATGAAATAAATTTATTTGCACTCAACTTTTGGGAGGCAAATATTTTCTTCTATAAGGTTGTATATACTGGCTTGGCGCCTGTGGGTCAGTGGTTAGGGCCCTGGCCACATGCACTGGGGCTGGTGGGTTTGAACCTGGCGCAGGCCTGCCAAACAATGACAACTACTACAACAAAAAAAAGTATCCAGGCGTTGTGATGGGCGCCTGTAGTCCCATCTGCTTAGGAGGCTGGGGCAGGAGAGTCACTTAAGCCCAAGAGTTTGAGGTTGCTGTGAGCTGTGATGCTACGGCACTCTTTAAGGATGAATGTAAACCCACTGCCAGCAAGGACTTGATATAGGTCTGTCTGACTCTGGTTTGTATTCTTACTGACAATATGCTCTATTCTTTCCTCTTAACACTCTTTCTTATATCATGAGTTGGAGTGGGCCTTTGATGCTGATTTAATAGTATACGGAGAACCAATTGCTGCCCCACATTTGGAACCACTATACTAGTGGATGATCACGTGGACATGGTAGTGCTGATTGGCAGAATCTTTCTTGGCATTTGTAATTCTCTTTTTGGTTATGGATCAGAAACTTCCTCAGAGTCCACATAAAAATACTCTTCATATTAGTCAAAAATCCAGTTTTAAAACATTTTACTCTATTGGAAAAGATAATCACTTATACATTTGTAGTCTAAAAGCAGTGTATAAAGTGGT
Source organism: Loris lydekkerianus (assembly GCA_963574355.1). NCBI lineage: Eukaryota > Metazoa > Chordata > Mammalia > Primates > Lorisidae > Loris > Loris lydekkerianus. The sequence goes on from CAUYPK010075926.1 coordinate 78,288, forward strand.
GCAGTGGCATATCCTGGCTACTCTAGAGGATTAGGGAGAGGATAGAATCTAGCCAGGGCAACATGGCAAAACGCTGGCTCAAAAATAAATAAAAGGTAATATATATATAGCAGGACTATATAGAACACAGGTGTTTTAGATATATTTTTTATATGGTATCTTCAGATTATTGGTGACTTTAAGGTTTTGTTGTTCAAGGCTTCTTGATGTTATGTAAGATTAATTTCATTAAAATTTTTCTTAGTTTTAGGGGAAGAAACCGGTGGATCAAAACTGACTGCTAGTCTGTTAGGACTGACCTTTCAAATAGTTGTATATGTGAATTAGCAGTTAGAATAAATATTGAATGTTTCAGAAGGCCAAGATTCAAAATTCCAACTAGATAATAGTAGTTAGAATATTGTAATTTATTGTAAGTGAGCAGGAGGCAAAAGGTAAGAAAGAGCAATGTGAAAAGATTGATGTAGGCATAAATCTTTATTAAGGTACTGAAATTATACACTAGATGGTTGTTGCGTCTGTCATGCCAAGGAAACAGATTTAGAATTGATGACCTCACTTTTTTTTTTTTTTTTTTTTTGAAGACAGAGTCTCACTTTGTTGCCCTCGGTAGAGTGCTGTGGTATCACAGCAACCTCAAACTCTTGTGCTTAAGCAATTTTCCTGCCTCAGCCTCACAAATAGCTGGGAGTACAGGCGCCCACCACAAAGTCCAGCTATTATTTTGGTAGTTGTTGTAGTGGTCATTGTTGTTCGGCAGGCCTAGGCCAGATTCGAACTCGCCAGCTCTGGTGTATGTGGCTGGCGCCCTAGCCGCTGAGCTATAAGCGCCAAGCTTATGGCCTCACCTTCTTCATATTTATGAGGTTTTACTATACAAATCATGGTTTTGACTTAGTACCCAGCATGTTAGTGGGCAGACGTTAAAGATATTTGGAGAAATGTAAAGCAATCTCACTCTTCTCACTAAAATTTACTGTGTTTTTATTATGTAAATAATTTTCATAAAAATGTCATTTGTTAACGTGATAGGTTTATTTTTATTGAGTTCACATTTTTTTTTTTTTTTTAATTGTTGGGGATTCATTGAGGGTACAATAAGCCAGGTTACAGTGATTGCATTTGTTAGGTAAAGTCCCTCTTGCAATTGTGTCTTGCCCCCAAAAAGTGTGGCACACACCAAGGCCCCAGAGTTCACAAATATTTTATAAGTTCTCAGTTCTAATTGGATTTTGATCAATTATTAGCAGCCATAACCCACATAAACAAAGCTCTTTGAGGTACTGGTTAACTTTTAAGAGTATAAAAGTGTCTGAGATGTTAGTGCTTGAGATTTGCTGTTGTAGTGCATTATGGAGGGCTTGGGAATAGAGACGTTAGGTGAGGAGGTTAACTTGGGAAAAGTAACATCTGAGTATAAACCAGGATCTTACATAGGCACAGCAAGAGAATATCTTGAGAATGAACATGAGCTCTTGGTCTTGTTAGTGATACAGGTTATAGAGAATGAGGCAGTACTAGAATAGAAAGACTATGAGGAGTGTCCTACCTATTTTCTTTTCTGTTGCATATTAGAAGAATAAGAGTTTTCTTGGGTCACACACCATACGAACACTGAAGAAAGCTGATGAGCAAAAACCAAAACCAAAAACAAATAGTCCTCAAATAATCTGTATGTGGCCTGTGGGCCATAAGTTAGATACCCAAGGTATAGCTTTGAAGCTAGATTGCCCTAGCTCAAATCTCAACTCCACTATTTATTAAGAGTTTGTGACCTTGGACAAATTATTTAAACTTTGGATCTTAGTTTCCTCATTTATAAAATAAAGGTACCTTATGGGTTGCTCTGAGAAATTGGGATAATGAAGGTAAATTATTGCATAGTAGTAGTTAATGGAAAGAGCACAGACTTGAATCAGACTTGGGTTAGAATAACAACTGTGATGTTTAGTATCTCTGGGGCTTCAGACGAGTTAGTCTCTTTACCTTTCTTCATGTGAAGAAGATAATAGTATCTACTTAGAAGAGTTGTTGGATTAAATGAGATAATGCATATAAAGTGCCCGATAGTCCTGACATAGTGTGAATGCCCCAAAACATTTGTTGGCTTGTTACATGGCTAGTGCAGTGCATGGCAGATAGGTGTTCAACACATTTTTTCCATTACCCCATCTGTGTGATGTTTGCTCTTATTTTGCCAATAAAATTAAGTTTCTATAATTTAACCTTTATCCCCCTGCTTCTTATTCTAGCTATCCTAGAACCAGCATTCTCAGATTTCTTGTATACTAAGGTCCTTTTTGTTTTCTTTAGATTTTGCCTTCAGTATTAGATGTCTAGATGTTAGCCTTTCTTATTCCAAGTAAGATAGGCAGTGTTTCTGTTGCTTCTTTTGCACTCTTATGTTTGCTATTTTTCTATCACAGCTTCTTTTGAATTCATATAAGCAACCCCTGAATACTTACTATTTGCAAGGTTCTGGAGTTAATTAAGTGCAGGGAGCCTGTATTATAGAAAATGAGATACGAAAAAAAAATAAGATGGATTAATGAATGCTACAGATGACATTTTTCTTTTCTTTTTCATTCATTCTTTCTTTTTTTTTTTTTTTTTGAGACAGAGTCTCAAGCTGTCACCCTGGGTAGAGTGCTGTGGCATCACAGCTCACAGCAACCTCCACTCTTGGGCTCAAGAGATTCTCCTGCCTCCGCCTCCCAAGTAGCTGGGACTACAGGTGCCTGCCACAATGCCCACCTATTTTTTTGGTTGCAGTCGTCATTGTTGTTTGGCGGGCCCGGGCTGGATTCGAACCCACCAGCTCAGGTGTATGTGGCTGGCACCTTAGCAGCTTGAGCCACATGCGCTGAGCCAACAGATGACATTTTTCAAGCTTCAGAGTAGCTCAGAACTGGCAACAGTAAACTCTTCTTTGTGGGAGGGATAGGGAAGAGGGTTGTAAAGGCCTTTTTGAAGTTGCATATCTGAGTTAGCATTCAAAGGAGGACTAGGGACCTTTTGGTATCTGGGGCATTTCAGGCAGAAGCAATAACGTGTGTGGGGAGGCTTGTGAAAGGTGAATGGGAATTATTAGCAAGATCCTTGATTATACTAGAGAGGCCTACAGGGACATGTCATACACCTACTTTATTTAAGACTCAGTTTTCTCTGTTTCCTTAGTTCAACGCATAGCCAGATTCCAAGGGTACTAAGATGAACAAGATACAGTTTTAGGACCATGAAGTAAGTACTTTTGTTTTTAGGATAGTCACTTTTGACAGTATCTAGGATAGATTAGAGCAGGGCAGAGTAGTAAAAGAAAGAACATGGATTTGAGACTGTAGCAATATCTCAGATAAGAGCTAAGAGAATTAAGACAGAGTGGGTGAGATAAAGGTATAGGAGGTAGCTGGGCTCAGGTGGCTCATTCATGCTTGTAACCTCAGCACTTTGGGAGGCTAAGGCAGGTGGTTCCTTGAACTCAGGAGTTTGAAACCTGCCTGAGCAAGAGCGAAACCTCCTCTACTTTAAAGAAAAATAAATGTAAAGAAAAAAGTAACCAATCATTGTGGCAGGCTGGGCAGGTGCCTATAGTATCAGCTACTCTTGAGGCTGAGGCAAGAGGAACTGTTGAATCCAAGAGTTTGAGGTTGCTGTAAGTTATGAAGCTTTGGCACTCTACTCAGGGTGACAGAGTAAGACTCTGTCCCCCCTTTCTTCCCCCCCAAAAAGATTTAGGAGATAAAATGGGCTAAAGTTTGAAACTGGATATGAAAGTTGGGATCAGATGGGGAAAGTAGGGAAGAGTCAAGGAAAATGCTCATTTTTGACTTGGAAAATGGGTGGAGATCGTGGGAGGGAGCGCAGACTTGAAAACCAACATGATAATTTTGTTTTTTAATAAGATCTTTTTGATAACTTTATTTTTCACTACTTTTTTCTCTCCTTTTTTAACTACTTCTTTCTCTGTCCTCCTCCCTCCCTCCCTTTATCTCATCCCTCCCCTCCCCCTCCCTTTCCCTCTCCCCGCCCCTCTGCCCTTTCCTCTCCTCTTGCCCTTCCCTTCCTTTCCCCCTTCCCTTCCCGTCCCTCTCCTCTTTTCTTCCCTCTCCCCTCCCTTCCCCTCTCCTTATTCCTCTCCCCTCCCCTCTCCCCTTCCCTCTTCCCATTCCTTTCCCCCTTCTCTTCCCGTCCCTTCCCTTCCCTCTACTCTCTTCCCATCTCCTGAGATGGGGGTCTCTCTATGTGGGCGAGGTCTTGAACTCCTGGGCTCAAGCAGTCTTCCCACCTCAATCTCCTTAGTGGCAGGGATTATAGGCATGCACCATCATGCCTGGCTCACTAGATGCTTTTATTCTTTTAGCTGCTTTGTATTCTTTCTCCCTTCTATGCAATTCAAATACTTTGCTCTGAGATATTGTCATGGGTTGTAAGATACCTGCCATAGAATCATTAGCTATTTATTATAGTAGTAGTCTCAAAATTTACAGGTAAGATTTAAGTTTTGCTTTTTAGATAAGAGTAGTTCTCTTTTGCGAAGGGTTTTTGTTGTTTTGTTTGTTTTTATTTTCCACAAGGACGCTAATGATGGACCTTTGCCACTAAGGACAGCTCCTGAATGAAGTTTATCTGTAAACTTTTTAGAGATGGGGTCTTGTGGTTTTGTCTATGCTGGAGTACATTGGCTATTCACAGGGGCAATCATAGTGCTATAGCCTAGCAGTCCTGCATTGGTCTTCCAAGTAGCTATAACTGCAAGTACATGCCACCATGCCCAGCACCAATCTGTGAACTTTAGTGGAAACTCAGATGGAAAGATAAGGAAAGGTGATGACACCGAGAGGCAGGATGCTTTAGATTTGGGAGTATAGAAGTACCTTAACTAAATGAAGGCTATGAAAAGGCATAGGACTGTAG